>JAIUZE010002933.1:0-95904 GCA_022085475.1 Heliosperma pusillum | reverse complement strand
GGTTCGGGTGTGAGCTAGCGGGCGTACCCTGGATTAATTTTAAACACACCTCTAGACGATTTTAGCTTGTTTGCTAAACACTTTTACTTGTTAACATTTTGGAGAGACTTCGTCTCTTGATGTAGTATAATTCGTACTTTAGTTTATAATATTTGACACTCCTCGTATTCTTTCCTTGCATGTATAAAAGTTTTTAGAACTTCATATTTCCGCTATATAATTCACATGCTTGTTTGTTTTATATTTCCGCATTCGCGAGGGTTGTCATAAACCGGATTATCACATTTGCCATAGGGTTCTCTCTACTGATGGGATGTATTTGAGTTTAGGTTAAGTGTGCTGCCAGGGACCATAACCCTGCATATATATAGGTAAGGGATATAAACCCTATTACCATATATCAACCGCCTTAGTCTAATACGCCCATCATGTATCAGTTAAAGCCCTAATGGGTATCTACACAATTAAGATATCCGGCCCATACTTTATAAGACGTATTTAATTATGCCCGTATTTATTATCTAGAAGGATCGCTATATTGGGCCAACTTAAATGATAGTCAATAAATACATTCGGTATAATAATGTGTCCACATAAATAGTATTGGACCCAATATATTCTTACAAAGTTACAATACACTCCATTTTGGAATAGTGTACACTAGGTAATATTATGTACTTCCCACGACCGGTTTGTTTATTTTGTTGCAAAAAAAAATACTTAGTGTATATATAATTTATAATATTTATAATAAAATAAATTGAATTTTCTTATATTTTATTTTTTGACGTTTTAACTTTAAAGTGTAAAATACAACATATAAGTCATTTAAGCAAAAGTAATATATAATTATGCACAGTTCATGTTTTAAACATGATGTATGCATTTAAAATTGTTAATAATTATAATAAAAATGTCTTTTTTCACATCCTTATAACACAATTGTTAATAGTCATCGCTTTTGTTGTGATTATTGCAAATGCATTTACTAGCAAAGTGTACAAACATACTCATTATCACATTATTTAAACCCTCTCAAAATCTTGTTGTGTATTTCGCTCCTATTTGTATATAATTTGTCGCAATATAATTTGCTTATTCCCACATTATAAAATATATTTTTAATTATTTTTTGTGAAGGACTTAATGGTATTTTTTTTATTAGGTTTTAACTTTAAAGTATTTAAAAATACAATATATGAAAAAAATGTTTAATCAAAATTAATAGCTAGTTAGCCATAATCCATGTTTTATACTTGATATATACCTTTAAAATGGGCGACAATTATAATAATATGGAGTATATTTTCTTATTTTCACGTCTTTTATAGCACAACTGCATCTAATAAGTTTTTTGTTGTGATTATTTAAATACACTCGTCATTACGGTGTGTACATACATATTCTTAATTTGTTATCACACTATTTATACCCTCTATAAACCTTGTTTTGTATTTCGCCCTTATAATGTGCTTTCATTTTGCACAATATAGTTTTTTCATTCCCACCTTATAAAATATATCTTTAATTATTTTTTAATAAATGCAATGACTCTTAGAAATATATTTTGCGTAACGGGTCTGATGGTCTAAGTTTTATATTTTTTTGAAAATGTTTTCTTACTAAAATGTAAAGTATTGTGAGTCGCTCGATAAATTATCTATATATATAGTAAGTATAATGAAAATTATACTCTACTAAAGCATTTATCGCAATAAATATAATGATTTATACTTTAGAATTTTATCAAAATATCTTTATTCAAAATTTAAAGTCAAAAAATCACCATATTATTTTGATGTACTTCAATAAATAACTTTTATTATACTATAATTAATATTTTATTGAGATTTGTGCAACATTTATTACGTTCATATGTAGTAATTAACTGTAATTAATGCTTGTAATTAAGGTTGAATAAGCCACGTGGCTCATCCACAGCATTTCAACCCCAGTTTTTTATTTTTTGCATAAAACAAGAGGGTCTTTTATTCATTAAATAGGTAAGACAATACAAGACCCCTCAATTTATCTACAAAGAAAGTCAGAGAACCCCTAAACACAAGAAACTATCCTAAGACATTTGACGAATGATGGTAGCTTTATCCAAACCAAAAAAACAATGAAACATCCTAAGGTTGACCCGACAGACTATAAAGTAAACAATGACATCAAGACTTCTAATTAAATTATGAAAGATACGATAATTACGCTCCTGCCAAATATAGTAAATAGTGCATAAAATAGCACATCTTTGACGCTTCTTTATCCATCATTTCCCCTGTTATGAGAGAAAATCAGTTCAAAGGAAAGACTTCAAGAGTATATAGCAAAGAAATACTTATCCTGGATTGTCATCCAAATGGCAGATGTCCAAGTGCAACAGAAGAAGAACATACCTGTCAACGGTAGGTAGCCTCTCAAGAGCGGCAAGATGACCACTAACCTGTGTTTATGGTAAATCGCATGATCAAAAATTGAGGAATGCTAATGCACCTTTGATTGCACCGTCATAAATTTATTATAAAATGTCTCAACCTTAAACTTGTCCTACATAGCATCCAACGTGAGTGTAGCATCCTCAATCCCTTAAAATTTATGAGATCTTCTTAGCCACCCCTTTAGGCAGTATCACACAAGCACCCAAAAAATTAATCGGGCCAAAAAGGACATTGTTAATTAATTGGGCATTTCCAGCATAAGAAAGTGATTTGACTATGCTCCAATCTTGGCTTTAACTTTATCAAGAAACATGACATTGGTAAGCTTAGAAGTGAATATGGGAAGGCCCAGGTATTGAAATGGGAGCTCCCCCAGTAAAACCAGTTGAGGAAAGAATCAAATCCTTAACATTAGGATCAACCTCACCAAAGTACAAAGATGTTTTCGTAGGGTTAGCAGTGAGACAAAATAACTAGAAAACCTGCAACAGCAAGAACAGATGAAGTGTCTCCCTTAGTAAAAACCAGGAGATCATCAGCAAGAACAAAAGATTCAACAAGTTAGATTTAATAAAGCCATAATTAGATAATTTTTCCTTTTTCCTGCAATATGTTAGCCTCCTCAATTTTGAGATGGTAGACAAGCTCCTCAAGAGTGAGATCCGTGTTTTTTGTACTTGAGGTGGTTGCGGTATCTGTCTCAAGATTTAGGAAACCTCTCGATCAACACATTGGCCTGCAACACCTTGCACATCTTCATTTTTTCCTCCAAGATGTCAACAACAAGGTTCTCGTACTCATGCACTTGCTCCATGATAGGACAATCCCCGACCATTTGAAATTAATCCACTTTCGTACCACGTACTTCTTCTTTCCTGCATCATCTGCTCCATAATTCTTTTCCAAAGTCTTCCAAATAGACTTAGTATATTTTTTATTAATAAAGAGATCAAAAATTGGATTAGACATATGACTAAGCAATTGTTGGAAATAAGTAGTTACTGCAAGGGCAAAATAACAAACGAATTGGATTAGATAAAGCTCACCGTGTCGTGGTATGGTGACCACTGTTTTAGAATCTTAAGTGCTCTGGACACGGTGCTGTTAAACAAGGAACGACACTCCCGAAGGTATACACAGTGCTCCTCCATTTGTGCACCCAAAAGAAAAACTAAGATTTTGTAAGTTATTGCTCAGATACAATAAGGGACCATGTAGGAGGAAGTATTGTTGTCAATATTTCGTATGAATAAAATGACCAAGAAAGGCTCCTATTTATAGTGGAAGAAGGAGACAAAACTGATAAGGCATTTAGTTATAATGCAATTCTCAAAACAGACTTTTTGTGAGAACAAGAAAGTGGAGTCTCCAAAACTGATTGCACATGACTCGAAGAGTCACGCCTCCAATAAAAAATAAGACGAGAAATATTTTGTTGGTGAGATAAAACAAAACAGGCCCCACCCCACGGCGCGGCCGCGGCAACGCGCGCACGGGGAAAGTTCATACTAGCCTCCATAACAACAAGTAGCAGGTAAAGGAGTACTTAGTGTATAAACAACAGAATGGTTCCTTATTCTACCATTGTCGGACAAAGTTAAGAGACAAAAATAAGAATAAGACTTTATGTCCCCACTTGTCCACTTGCACATTTACTCTAGCATTTCCAACATCCCGGTTCAATTTACAAGATCTGTTCCATCTACTATGTAATTGCACAAATCATTATATTTCAATTTAATGTTCTAAGCTCTTAAAAATTTATGACAAATATGAATACAGTAGAACCTGAGACTATATGCATGAATTTTGTTGTTGGGAATGGTTGGAAATCCTATTAAATGCAAATCTTACTTTGTGTGTCTATTAGGGACATACCGAACTAATCAGTTTTTTACTACTATTTATATAACACCGCATTATTAAGTAAGGAGTCATTTGGTTCACAAAGGAAATTGACTTTTAAGGAAGTAATAACTAACATGATTTTGTATTTCACATGAAATGAAAGAAATTGTTTGGTTGTAATATGGAAAGTGAATTCTACAGGAATTCACACTAATCTAGTGGGACCTAGGTAAGCAACTTCATCCATTAGAGCATCCATATTGAATAGGATTAACTATCCTCTTAGATGAAAGAGAGTGCTAAGAGGACGTCCTGTTAGAGGTAACAACATTCTCTTTGAAGAGGAAGAGAAAGAGGAAGAAATCTTCCATTTATGCATGATGTCTTTACCTTGGCCCAAGTGCGGAGTGCCATCCAAGAAAGAAAATGGTGGTAGAGTCTATTTAAAAGGTTGAAAAAGATAGGAAGAGAGCATCCTCTTTGATATGGAGAAAAATAGAAAAAGAGAATGTATAAAGTGAAAAGTGGGATAGAGAAAAGAGGAGAGTAAGGTGGCCAAATGAGAAAATTAGAAAAAATCAAAGAGAGGAAGAACACATCATCTTCAATATGGATGCTCTCAGGGAGAAATTAGAGTTCATATGAAACTTTAATTCACGTGATTTAGGATAAACAAACAACCCACTTATTTTGCAAAATCACATAAACTATAATTCATGTGTTGTAAAAGGGGTAACCACACAGACAGCCCAAAGGCGGAGCAATTCAGCTCTCTGAACCGGGGCACAACAACATTAAGGGCCCCAAAGTTAGAAGTCAATTAATATACTTTACGGAGTACAACGTTCAACCCAATAACATGAAGTCACATTAATAAATTCTGAAGTCCATTAATATCCTTTTGGGGTTGGCCCAAGGGCTTAGAAGATAATGCTAATAAATCTGAATGATTCTTGGGCTTTACCATTTAGACAGATACAACTTCCAACCCAATAACATGTAAATAAATTGGGCCTTCTGCAAATAAGTCACATCACTTAAGTAACAAATTAATGCATAAGCTATAATTCCTAGATTCCTTTCTTTGTACTCCGTATTTTATTTCTCTAATCTCTTCTCCGCTGTCTTCTCCCCTTAAGTGTTTTTAAAAATTCCAATACATTTACTTCCAAATTGTTCGGACAATTCTATACTCACTAAAGTGAGCTTTTAATTTGTAATTTAAAAAACGGTTTTTCTATCCTATGCCCACTAGGCACATGTTAAGAAAACCAAAGTGGAAATATTTGAATTTTTTTCTATTGGAAAAAGATAAAGGTGGTTACAATTTCAATTTTCCATGTATCTAACAATTAATTATTTCCATTTTGGTTTTCTTAACATGTGCCTAGTGTGCATAGGATAGAAAAACCGTTTAAAAAATTTACCTTTCACTATATTTTTGTTAATTTTTTCATATTGTTATTGGGCTTTAGTCTGTGAACCCTGAATAAAATCGCATCATCGCAAATAAGATAAGATTTGGTCATGTTTTGGTAAATCTATTTCCTCAAATTTAGGTTTGACATTTTGGTGGACACGCTCTAGAAAATCACATTAGAATGTCATTGCTATGTGTATTATACGTCTTTTTTAGGGTATGAATTGAAGAGTTGGTGTTTAGAAAAAATTAATCAATCATGGATCATCTTAGGGGCTTCAAAATAACATTTTGAAAAGGGCCTCTCGATATTATTGGCCACCCCTGGGTAACCAAACTACACCTTGATGATTAGTTAGGATACAGAACATTTATATACTTAATAAATTTTCAATACTCCTACTATTTAACAATATGGGAACCATGTAGACGAAATAAGGAAGAAAGACAATTATATGAGGATCGCGATTTGTCATGAGGAAATATTTCAGCATAATGATCTATGGAAATCTATCAACTGTTGTTCTCTACTTAGACATCGTATTTTCAAGCATTTTCCTCAATTGTGTAATGACTACTATGCTCGATTCACCATTTCTAAATTCGTGATGGAGCATGTAACTTTCTATTGATATACTTCCAACTCATTTCCCCTTAGCATTTTGCCAAATATCGGGCGCGGTGCAACAAGTAGTTATATATAAAGACAAATTTTACAATACTAAGGGGCTGTTTGGATGCGCATTTCAGGTACTTGTTTTCATCAAAGTAACTTTTTTTATCAAAAGTTGCAGGTAGTTTATTTTTTTAGACGCGTTTGGCAAGTAGCATTTCTTCCTAAATAAGGAACCTGAAATGTAATGCTACTCGGGGTAGCATTTGAGATTTCAGGTACCTGATTATGTTTAACTTACCTTTTTTACCCTTTACTTTTTATATAAAATATTACTATTTTTTATATTTATGATCTCAAATAAACCCAACTTAGTTCATTTTTTTTTATGTATGGTTTAATAGAAAACTACTTACGTATCAATAATGCACATTTCTAAATGATAATTTAAGTTTTTTTTAACGTAATCGTGCTATATTGATTATTATTTTCATTTGTTTTAAAACATATTGCATACTTGTGCAAATATACTGCAATAAAAATTACATTATATTTCTACCAACGCCAACGACAATAATAATAACACAAAAATAACAATACTAAAACATAATAAACGATAACAATAATTAACCATGTTCTTTTACGTCATTTGACCAAATATCAGCTACCTTTTCAGTTAATTTTCAAAAAGTTCTAGTAAAAAATAGGAAGCTTATCAGGTCATAATTTTCAGCTCCCTTTTCAAATTTCAGGTACTTTTTCAGGTTTTAAGTGCCTTTTCAGATTTTAGGTACTTTTTCAACTAATTTTAACAAACAGAGCCTAAATTTAGGTAGTCCGAACAAAATTGAACAATCAACGACCTAATTTATTAACTGGTAATAAGAATATACTAAGATGGGTCAATAACAAAATCATCAAATAATGGCCTACAATTGCACAAATGTAGCAAATGGTTGGCTGATGACTTCGAGTGAACTGTCCGACCAGAGGGTAGTGCTCATGCACGTCAATAATAAATCTTCTTTTTTTTGTTTAGTTATTAATTAATCACAAATTCTCATTTAAGACCGTCGCATATGCGACCAGTTAAGTGTAACCACTTTTTGATAACTAGTGACCATTTATTAATAAACAGTAACCATCTGTTATGACTTGAAAATGACATTTATTATCAAGGTAGTCACTATTTAACAAAAAGTGGTCACATTTTGTGTGTTCTCATTGATTCAAAGGCTATTTGTAGTACAAGATTACATGTTTCCAAGGGACCCTTGGAAACACAATGACAATGTTCCAAGGTTTCCTTGAAAACACAATGACAATGAATACATAGAATACATGGGAAAGGGAAATACATTGTATCATCCTAATATCCCCCTCAAACCCATGGGAATTTTTAAAAAATTTCCATGGGTTTGCACAAAAAAAAATAGGAACTTGAATTATCGATCTTCATCTTTTTCGATCTTCTTTAAATCTTCTTCGATCTTCGCAAGGTTGGAAAGGTAATCGAGTATAAGACTCGCTAGAAAACGTTTATTCGAACAAGAACGTTGATCTTTTCGGACTTGTTGAATATTAAAACATTTGTTAGGAACACTAATCGGACCTAAACAAATTGCGGTAAGACGGAAAATTATCCGTTAATTTCATTTTCAGGAGAACGCTAAGTTTTTCGAACTCCAAGTTTGGGGCGTAACACGCCAGTCATTTTTGGGTGCGTATAGGACTCGTCAGACAAATTCTTTTGCGTAACTCGCCAGTTTTTTTTTTGGTACCACCTTGATCAAAATTTTTTTCGAATAATTTCATGAACGAAGAATATGGATTTTTTTTATATCTATGAATAGAAAAAGGGGAGAATATGGTCTGTTTTATTTTCTTCTGCTTTTGACGGTTGGTGGTTTGTTTCTCTTACGTGAATGGTACTACTGCCATAAGCATTCAAGGCATGATGCTCCATTGCCAAATCTGACATTCTGCGAATGTAAAGAGAATTTTAGTTTTATTTTTATTATTATTCTTTTTTTTTCTTTTTGTGAAAACAAATCCTAACTTTTTTTTATTGAATATCCTAGCGGTGGGTGTAAATTTCCGGTCACCCGCCGGTAAGAACGCGGAAGCGGGTTTTAGAGACCTCAAGAACGAGGCTCTGATACCATGTTAAGAGAATAGAAGGAGAATGTTGTGTGTTCTCATTGATTCAAAGGCTATTTGTAGTACAAGATTACATGTTTCCAAGGGACCCTTGGAAACACAATGACAATGTTCCAAGGTTTCCTTGAAAACACAATGACAATGAATACATAGAATACATGGGAAAGGGAAATACACTGTATCATCCTAATAGACCAGTAAAGTGTAACCACGTTTTGATAAATAGTGATCATTTATTAATAAACAGTAACCATCTTTTATGACTTGAAAATGACATTTATTATCAAGGTAGTCACTATTTAACAAAAAGTGGTCACATTTTGCAATAAAGTGGGGAATGAGACCGTTGCATAGGAGAGTTACTATTAATTAATTAATACGGGGTAGGATTTTTAGTTGTTTTTTATTTAATTAATTTTCTCGTCACTAGAATTTTGTATGCTTATACTTGCCTATCGATCATTTTTGAAGCTGCGCGATTTACAAAAGATCATACATACACAACGTTACATCTAACAAATGCGTCCCTAAAAGAATTTTGTGTTAGGAATATTACTTAGTTTAATTATTGTATATATTGTTTTCCTTATTCTTATTTTCCTTATTCTTAGATTGTCTATATTCTCTAGTATTCTATTACCATTAGTTAATATTTGGTAAATATTGTGTTCATACTATTCTAAGGTTCTTGATGTAATTAGTATAAATACTAGTCATTGTATTCCATGAAATTTGTGAATGAAAATAATAAACCTTCAAACCTTTACATGGTATCAATCGCCTCAAGATCCTAACCAACAAAACCCGTGCCTCTCAACTCCGCATATGTCGGCCTCCACCATCCAAAACATCCATGAACCGAGCATCCCGCTCCACCTCGTCAACTTGTCCATGGTTGACAAACTCACCCCATTGACGTTTATGCAATGTCAAGATCAAGTCTCGTCACTTCTCATCGGCTATGACTTGCTCAAGTATCTCGATGGCTCCTATCCGTGCCCATCGGCCACCTTTGCCGCCACTTCCGTCGCTGAAAAAACCCCACCCACCACCAACCCGTCGTTCCACACATGGCAACGACAAGACCAACTTATCAAGCGTGCTCTCTTTGGCACTCTAACACCGGAAACTCACGCTCTTGTTATGCGTGCTCCTACTTCCAACGACGTTTGGACAATCCTCGCAAATACTTATGCCAAATCCACTCGGGGTCATATTCTTCAAGTTAAAGATCGCCTTGACTCCGTCTCCAAAGAAACTACTCAAACCGTCACTGACTATATGCATCTCATCAAATCTTGCACCGACAAACTTGTTATTCTTGGCAAACCCATGGACTCCGACGATATCATCGCCAAGGTAATCCGCGGACTCGACTATACCACTTATAAACCTATTATTGATTCCGTTAATGCGCGTGATGACCCAATTTCCTTTGATGCCCTACACGAAAAATTAATTAACTTTGAACTCACTCAAAAACACCACCACCAACCCGCCCCCTTCCCTGCCTCCGCCCACGCCGCCTATCACAACCGTTCACAAACCAGGCCCTACACCACACCCAGCCCGCGCCCCTCGTCCTTTAACCAAGCCCCATCCTCGACTGAACCTTATACTCCATCTCCCTTCAAAGGCAAATGTCAGTACTGTCGTGCCACCGGTCATGTCATCTCGTCCTGTTACAAATTCAAACGTGACTATCCCAATGTTGTCTTCCCCCCTTCCCACGCCTTCACCACTGGTCGCCCTAACCGGCCCTCGCCTCAAGCTCACACCGCGACCACACACCAACTTGATCAAACCGCCTCTCGTCCTTGGCTCGTAGACAGTGGTGCTACTCACCACATCACCAATGATCTAGATAATCTTGCTCTCCACGCTCCGTATGATGGGAGCGATGAACTCGTCATTGGCGATGACTCAGCCCTTCCTATCTCACGCATAGGTTCGTTCCGCCTTCGTCTTCAATCTACTTCTTTAAATTTCCAAAAAGTCTTATTTGTTCCTCTAATTTCACGTAATATTTTATCCGTTTCTCAATTTTGATTTGACAACAACGCTTACTTTGAATTCTCACAAAACTCTTTTTCTATAAAGGAACTTCAAAATCATCGGATTCTTATAAGCGGAACGTCTAATGGTGGCGTCTATGAATGGCACCCTCCTAAACTTACCGCATACACTAGCCGCTTATCTAAAGACTATGGTTGGCATCATCGTCTTGGACATCTGTCGGCAAAAATACTCCATATTTTATCTTCCAAGTTTTCTATAGACATTAGTCATTTACCGATTGATTTTTGTAACTCTTGCAATATACACAAGAGTCATAAGTTAGTCTTCTCTAATTCGACTTTAATTTCAAAATCGCCATTAGATTTAATTGTCACCGATGTTTGGTCATCTCCCATCTTATCTTATGATAATTTCAAGTATTATATTATTTTTTTTATCACTTTACTAGATACGTATGGTTATATCCCCTTAAATTGAAATCCGATGCTACCACCATATTTGTTCGTTTTCAAAAACTCGTTGAAAAATATTTCAAAAGACCCATTAGACAAGTCTTCTCCGACAACGATGGAGAGTACATTAAAATGGCACACACTTTCAATACTCACGGCATTAGTCACCTCACAACCCCACCTCATACCCCCGAATTATACGGGTTTGCCGAACGTCGTCACCGACACATAGTTGAGACCGGTCTAGCTCTCCTTAGTCATGCTCGTCTTCCCTCGACCTTGTGGCGTCATGCCTCCACCACCGCCGTTTATCTTATCAACCGGATCCCTACACCCACACTAAACAACTCCTCCCCGTATCTCACACTATTCGGTCATGACCCCAACTATGCCAAACTTTGGAGCTTTGGATGCCTTTGCTATCCTTGGCTTCGTCCTTACACATCGCACAAACTCGAGCCTAGGTCTAAGCCGTGTGTGTTTGTCGGTTATTCACTCACTCAAAGTGCATTCTATTGCCTCGACCCCCTCACACACAAGGTTTATGTGTCTTGCCATGTCAAATTCGTCGAAAACCGTTTTCCCTACCTCGACCTTGTCTCGAAGAGTACCCTCATCAACACCTCCACCCAACCCACCAACTCTCACTGGTTTAATACCACGATGCCACCTCCCTCCGTTGCCCCTCACCCACCACTAGACCAGACCCCACCCGCAACACCACCAACCCAGTCCCTACCCACAACCCCTCGCACACTGCCTACCCAGACGCCTCCCACCAACTCCCCTGCTTCGCCCCGTTCCCCTGCTTCCCCACATCACTCCCCTGCCTCTTCCCCTCCCTCGGCCACTCCACCACCCCCACCACCTCCACCACCACCACCACCACCACCCCCACCTCCTCGTCCTGGTGCCATCACGCGCCTTTCTCACAACATCCGCTACCGCAATCCCAAATATGCCAAGATAGCCACCATCCTACCCCCCTCACGGTTACCACATACTACCAAGCAAGCCTTAATTGACCCACAATGGCGTAACGCCATGATTGCCGAATAGAATGCCCTCAAACACAATGAAACATGGACCCTCGTCCCTCCAAACCTGTCCCTCAATGTTATTGGATGTAAGTGGATTTATCTTATCAAATACAAACTCGACAACTCAATTGACAAATACAAAGCCCGATTGGTTGCCAAAGGCTTTCTTCAACGTCCCGGAATTGATTACTTGGACACCTTTAGTCATGTCGTAAAACCCGCCACGATGCGTACAATTCTTTCCCTTGCACTTATTCATGGTTGGTGCCTTCGCCAACTTGATATCAACAATGCCTTTTTACAAGGCGCTCTCACCGATACGGTCTATATGTCACAACCACCGGGGTTCACTGACCCCGAACATCCCACCTATGTATGTAAGCTCACCAAAGCTATATACGGTCTCAAACAAGCCCCACGTGCTTGGTACACAACACTGAACCTTCACCTCCTTGCAACCGGCTTCACGGCCTCACTTGCCGACCCGTCTTTATTTTTATGCACGACACCGTCTCACACCATTTATTTATTAGTCTACGTTGATGACATTATTGTCACCGGCTCAAATCATCAAATCGTGTCTGCCTTCATTGAGTCTCTAGCCACACGGTTCTCACTAAAGGATTTAGGCACACTATCCTATTTCCTCGGTGTCGAAGTCACCCCTAACCCCCATGGTCTCTTGTTGACACAATCAAAATATATCCGTGGCTTATTGCACACTCACAAAATGATCGAGCCCAAACCCGCTACCACACCTGTCGCGGTCAACCCTCTCCTCCACAATGATGGGAGTTCTACTATATCTAACATCACCGACTATCGCTCCTTATTTGGTAGTCTTCAATATTTGTCATTTACTCGTCCTGACATTGCTTACACCGTCAATAAATTGGCTCAATTTATGCATCGACCCACTGAACTTCATTGGATTGCACTCAAACGTCTTCTTCGTTACTTGAATGGCACCATTAATGTTGGCATTCAACTTTTTCGGTCCTCTCCCACTCATCTTCGTGCATACTGTGATGCTGAATGGGCGGGGGATCGTGACTCGTACTTTCTACCACTGGTTATGTCACCTACATGGGTCGAAATGCTCTATCATGGGCATCCAAACGTCAACGTGCCTTAGCCTGTTCTTCCACTGAAGCTGAATTCCGAGCTGTTGCCACCACTTCGGCCGAATTGACTTGGCTCTGCTCTTTGCTCACTGAACTCCGTGTTCCATCTACTTCTACACCGGTTATCTATTGTGACAACCTTAGTGCTATTCATTATTCAACTAACCCCGTCTTTCATTCTCGTATGAAGCATCTGGCTTTAGCTTTTCACGTTGTTCGCGAACAAGTTCAAAATGGTCTTCTTCGTGTCCAACATATTTCAGGTGATGGCGAACTTGCTGATGTCCTCACCAAACCTCTTCATCGACCGCGTGTTAGCTCGTTACTTTCCAAGATCAGTCTCTCCTTCGGATCGTCCGTCTTGCGGGAGCGTGTTAGGAATATTACTTAGTTTAGTTATTGTATATTGTTTTCCTTATTCTTATTTTCCTTATTCTTAGATTGTCTATATTCTCTAGTATTCTATTACCATTAGTTAATATTTGGTAAATATTGTGTTCATACTATTCTAGGGTTCTTGATGTAATTAGTATAAATACTAGTCATTGTATTCCATGAAATTTGTGAATGAAAATAATAAACCTTCAAACCTTTATATTTTGATCAACTGATGAATAAAGAGTTGTTTTATCTTAACAATAGGCTTCAAGTTCGAACTCTATGAATGAATCAGTATTAAAATTCATGATAAAGAGTTTGTCGCTCATGTAGTCATGTGGTCAGATACGTTTTAAATCCGGACTAAATCGGATGGTTTCTACCCAAAAAAGAAAATGAAAAACGTAAATTTTATTGTATATATTTCTGCGAGTAACACTACATATTTTGGTGATAAAATCATTATTGATACAAATATGCTTTAACAATATGCTTTCTTTGTTTAAGTTACTTTTTGTTTATTACTTTCTGAGAGACTTTAATTAATGACAAATAAATAATTGAGATGGACAGTGTAAATTAACAAAAAAATTATAGTAACAACACAAGTGAGGGTATAGTTGTTGTAGGTAACTATATAGTTTATGGGCTTTATAAAAATGTTGTTAAGCTTATAAGTATAACATGTTTGAGCTTTTTGTACCGTTTATGACCTCTTTTACATATATGTTGAACTCAAAATATTTTATAATGCAATTAAAACACGATCCATATTAGCTCAATTAAATTTTAGTTTTGCAGCAAAAACATATACAACCCAAAAACTTTTCAAAGATCCAAAAAAAATAAAAAAATACATAAGGTCAATTAAATTTAACATGATTGTACATTATAATTGTAATACTCCGTATCTTTATGTATTGGGGACTCGGCCGAGTAGAGGCTACTCGGCTGAGTGGATTAGTCTGATGTTTGGATTAGTATCTTGTTCTTGCGTACTCAGCCGAGTGAGATCGGCACTCGACCGAGTAAGTCGTACTCGACCGAGTACATGTAGTACTCGACCGACTATGACGGATTTCAAGGATTAGTCAGACGGTTGATTAAGGATTAATATGAGGAATTAGGTTTCATAATTGTCATTACGGTTCTCAAGCAAACCCTAATCCTGTCAAAAACTCTCTCTATTTCCTCAAGAACATCCTTAATCTTTCCGTGCCGGATCCGTTCTATCGCTTCTTTGTTTATTGGATTGGTATGTATCTTTACTTTGTGATTTTTATGTATTGTTATAAACCCTAATTGATTTGGTGAAAAAAGGAAACAAGGGTTAGTATTGATTATGTTAATTGCATGTTCAGGGGAAGGAATTCATAAAAGAATATTGTTGATAGATTGATTGTGATTTGCTGCGGATTTGCGAAAAGGTAGGGTTTTCCTACTCAGTATTTGTGGTACTAATTGATGGTATGAGATAGTTAATATGTTATTGTTGATATGTGATTAATGATGATGGTCACTATTGTGACGATGATGGAGTTTGGAGTTGTTGGCGATGGTTACTATGGTTTGGTGATTCCGTTAGAAGACGGATAACGCCCCGAGTTCGCCCCCTGGTTATACCGCCACGTGAGGGATGTGCACATTAATGTTCCGGGTTATCTTGCTATGGCGAGATGGAAGTTCGACGCCTGTGGCTCCGGTCCAGGGTTAATTGGTGGTTTCGTAGACAGGGGTGGTAACCTAAGTCTACTGAGGTGTCCGCTGCGGTGGTCCTCTGGTTTTTCTTTCCCTTGTGTTTATCTTGTACGTTGGTCGGTATATGCGAATACTTGCCCCTTTACTATTTTACAAAACTAATGTGATCTATTGGGGGATGGTGAGCAAGTGATCGCAGGTAATTGATGGAACTATGTTGGGATCGAGGATGGGATCACCATGTCATGTCTAGCTTCCGCTTAGCATTGGAGTAATATACATTGATTAGTTATTTTATAATACTTTAAAATTGTTCAGTTTGGATTATTGGTGAGACGATATGTCGTCTGTTTTGAGAACATGTATTGATATTTAAACATTGATTTAAATAAAGTATTGTTTCTTTACGGCTTGTTTTGATATGTACTTCCTCGGGTAACCAAGATGTTAGCCCTCCCATGTGTTAAGGGGGTGTTGTAAGGCATTTGTGTATGAGGGTGTTACAAAGTGGTATCCGAGCGATCAATTTTGAAACCTAAAATCAATTAACCCAATGAATTAGAAGTGTCTAATAAAATGAACCCGGGTAGGAGTCATATGGAGCTACTGCAAAGATTCGGGAGACGTCCTGGAATCGCACTCTTGCCCCTATAGCTCTTACTTGGTCACCATGGGAAGTGTCGGCATTATGTGTATTTGATATTGTTAATATGTTGCATGTTGAGAATATGTGGAATGTAGTGGAAAGATGAATTGTGACATGTGTGTGCCACATGATATTTGCATGGATGATGTAGTGAGATGTGAATTACATGAGATGTGGCGTGATTATACGATGTACATGAAAGATGATGGCATGATGATGAGCATGAATGCAATGTAATTTGTTAAACGGTGTTGATTTTTGGCATGAAAATATGTTATTGTTAAAATGCACGTTATATGTATGCGTCACATGAGATTATGTTATGTATGTGATTATGAGAATAGAAGTGATGGGTTGTGTTATGTGTGCATAACATGAAGATGGTATGAATAGTGTAGTGATGTGTGAACATGTACGGCATGTGGTATCTATATACTCTCTCTCATCCAAACCCAATTCTTAGACTATACTCCCAGGAGTATACTACTCCATGCTCGTTATCCATTTTTTTTATTTAAAAAAAATAATAATAATAACCACATTCCAAAAATTACCACCCCACTCCTCACTTGACTCTCTAGTCTCCTTAACTCATTCAAATACAGTTATCAACCAAACACAAACCCCATTTCCTTCCTCATCTTCTTCGTTCTTCCTATATTCACAAATAGCCCACAATTATAGCATTGTGATCGTCTTTTATCGTCTAATCAGGTTTGTACTAATACTACATCATCAAATAGTGAAAACTAATTGAATTGAATTTACGTTTCTCTCACAAAATTCGTTGTAATGCGAGAGAAGATACAACATTCACGGCAAAAGATGTGTTAGAAGATGAAATTGAAAAATGGAAATGAAGATGAATATGGCGATGATGATGATGATAAAATTGCCGATTACGATGACGTAGAATATGTAGTGAATATGGTAATTTAGTTCAATGAATATGTGTTATTTGGTGTAATATTCATTATATGTCACTATTAGATTCACGTTGACTTTAGTGAATATGAAAATGTAATTTAATGAATATGTCTTATGTTTTATGATATTTAGTGTACGATATTATTATATTCATTTCCAGTTCAGTGAATATGATAGTGTAATTTGATGAATATGAGTTATTTAATGTCATGTTCACTCTATAACCCTATTATATTCACTTTGAGTTTAGTGAATTTGGTTGTTTAATTTCATGACTATGAACAATAACCTTGATAATTTGAGTACGGCTCGATGAAAACTATAAATTTAATGAATTTGATAGGATTTTAAAATTGATAATTAACTAATTTGGAAAAGAAAAAGAAACTGAAATAGGTATTGAGTAGTTAACCATTTACTGGGTAGTTAATTTTTTTATTTTATTTTTTTCCCTATTAACTCCTATGGGAGTATCTTACTCCCTACTCCTGGGAGTAGGATATAATTTACCATCCAAACCAAACTACCCAGTTGATTTTTCACGGTCTACGAGACGACACTTTGACTACGTTTTTCTTCATTTATATATTACTTTTTTGCATCGAAATAATATTTTTCTGAAACCTCTTTTTATAATACATGTAAATATTTCAATTTTATATACAAATTTTAAAAATTTGACTACATATAATCAAGGTCAATCTTTATCAAGTTTGACTTGAAATAGTGTAGGGGTAGTTTGGTTTGGATGGGAGGGAGTATATATGAAGGAATTGCATGATGAACTTGAAAAGTATGCGTATATGATGGCATGAGAATGTTATGTGGAATAATTAGCATGTTTGAACGGAGCATGTTTTTGAGTTAATTGATATTGATATGTTGAGATGTTTAGAACATTTAATTGGTTGTGAACTTTAGTTCTAAAAATGATATTGATGTGAATCCAAGTGGAGGTGATAGCTTGTCCCGTTACGGTTCAAACGGTAGGTCATGAGTTGAATTTGACTTATAATTGAGAGAGATATGCCCGTTTTACGAAAACTAGTCAGTGCTGAGAAATCCGTCGCACTCGACCGAGTGCAGTATGCACTCGAACGAGTGCAGGGTACTCGACCGAGTGCACTTTGCACTCGACCGAGTATCTTAAAACTTTTGCGCCTGGATAGTTACAGGGGTGTGTACTCGACCGAGTACAGTATGTACTCGGTAGAGTAAGTCGTACTCGACCGAGTACAGAGTGTACTCGACCGAGTGTCTAGTATTTGATCGAGTGTGTTGTATTTGACCGAGTGGCTTCGCCACAGTGGGTGAATTGTAGAATTGTTTTGTCCATGTATTGTTGTGTTAAGTTGGTTACTTAATTGCCCTTATTTTAAATAAATGGAGGAGTCGTCATCATATTAGGTTGTAGTGTATCATTGTTATGTGTGTCGAATATATTGATCTTAACGAATAGTTTGACGTTTTCTATAAGGTGAACATTGTTTCCTACGATTGTATGGTTTCCAAGAGAGGTACATGTGGTCAATTATGATAAAGTTGGATAGATTGATGAGCCTTGTGAGAAAGAGAGAATCGGTTTTGTGATATGAGATGTGTAATAATGTTGTATTGAACAATTTATATAGAGGCGTGTGCGTTTATATGATCAAATGATAATAAGAGAATGGTAATGTATGAATTGAGGATTGAGAAGAGAGATAAGAATGGTTATAAAGGAGAATATGTTTAAGATATAGAGGAAAATGGGGATGTTTGAGTTGATCAAGGATATATGTGATGATGACCGATATAGAAGAATGTAATGATGATGGCACCTAGAGAGCTTAGTCCGCTCGATGTGTAAATAGAACTTGGATGTTATTTTTTGGGTGGAAATCCGGATAACTAAGAGATAATTGTGGAGATGAAATATTATGGAAAGTATGATATCAGGTAAGCAACGTTTTGAGGTATGCTAAGGATAGATAATAAGAATATATGATGAGTTTCAATTCGTTATTTGTTTGGGCAAATTAGTAACGAGTGAAGGAAAATAGTGTGATAAGAGAGATTATTATTGCGCATGATTAGGAGATTGTGTCGACGTGTTGTTGAGTTTGGAATCTTGAGGTAATAAGAAGGTAGTCGCGTTATTGATTGGGAACTAGATAGTGAGAGTGAATTTTTAGGATAATGAATAATTGTAATTGGTGTTAATTGGAAGAATTATAAATAGCGAATTGGTAAAGCAAATGAATAATGGAAGGAATAGAATAACGTAAATTGAATGATATTTATGAATTCATGAAATGATTTGTAGTGGGAATTATGAGTTAGAAAGAGACAAGTGGAAGAGGAATATTTGGAGGATCATATTTGAAGGTAAGTATTAAAGATGAAAAAGACGTAGTTGGTAAGAAAGAGTTAAGAAAAGGCGATAATATTTTAGAATTGGTTGATAAATGATTTTGTGATCAAATAATATGATATATGTATATTGGCAGATAATATTTTGTGGGAAATTGTCGGTTAGTAATCGTAAAGAATGTTGTGGAAAGTTAGGTGAAAGCATTGTGACTTTTGGAAGTACTCTAAGTAGTGGCATGTGTGAGATGTATGAGTATTTGGTGGTGTATTGTTAGAATATCGCTATTTTTGAATTTGGCAGTCTAAAGTGTTGGGTTAATGTAATGGGGGGCAAGAGATTTAAATGAGGAATTATGAATGAATATTCAGTTAAACTTTTTATTCGTTAGTGGAATCTTGTATGAGGATGTAGGACTAAAGAAAGAATAGGGGCTACTAAGTCTCGAAAGAAAATGTGAGAGCTTACTGTGGTTATATTTGGTAGCTATCTTGAGACTTTAGTCTTATTACCTTGTGAGTTGTTTTGTGGGGAGAGAGATATTGTTGGAAGAGGACTTTAAGATAGGCTAAGTCGCACACCTAATCAAAGATAAATTTTCCTTGACACAAATTAATGTAGTATGAGAGGTCGAACACAAGGAAACGGGAAGTGCGCTATGAAATGCTATGAATAGACTACTATCAAGGTCGGTTTAATGATTTGTTTGGTTTAATGATTAGCTAAAATGTTTGTAAAATAAATAATTAAAAGACCATAGGGAAATTGGGTCACCATGCAATTTTTTTATATTCATGTTAAACTTGGAATAAATAATATTGTTAATTGTTTAGGCTAAAGACACCTATCTCTCGATATTAGTGTCAACCTTAGTTCGGGTCCTAGAGAACTTTCGTTATGACTAGGTCGTCCTACCACATATGCTTAGTCTAATCCGATTCTGTGCCTCTCGACTTATAAAACAAATTAACAAACTTAATCGATGAATATGGCCACTAAACAAATATTAATCAAGATGATACAAACATGTGGAAGAAATAATTTAATTAATTATATCAACCTAATTTAACAATTTCATATATTAGTCATGCATGGCTCCCTAGCCCTAATCCCTAGACAAAGGGTATTACTCACTCATATTTAGAATAGAACTTACGATGGTGTATGAAATGATAAATGTGGTAAACATGGTTAAAAGAAATAGCAAAAGTTATAAAAGTACTAAATGATAATTAACACAAGTGGAATGCAAATGCTAAACTAATAAAACAATGTTAATGTTAATAATACGATAATGAAGAATACAATAATGAAATGAACAAGGATTGAAATTATCGCAACAAAGGGACTTGGAACTTAAACAAGAATAATAGACCCAAATGATTAAGGAAAGATTGTATTGAATTATAACCAAATGCTTGAACAAAGTAAGAACCAAATGTTTAACAATATTGAAACTAAATATGAAAACTAAGAGAGAAATTTGTGTGCTTAAGCTAAGGAAAATGTATGGAAAATATTGCTAAGTATGAGAGATCGATGTGTAACATATGATCCCCTAATGACGGATTAAGTCTCCTATTTATAACAAAATAGGAGAATAACGTAAGAACATAGGGGAGTCAAACCCCGATTGGGAATAGGCAACCCCGATCGGGTAAGGGTTATCCTGATAAATTCTCTTAATGGCTCGCTTAAATGCATGAGAAATCCAAAGCTTTGTCTTAACTTTTCTTTATTCTCCGGTTAAACACACCATTAAGCACTATGAGTATCCCAAGTTGAGCATCCTTTGTTGAGTTTGTGAGCCTCCAAATCTTGGGCTTCCTTTGTGAGTGCATTTTATGCATCAACCCATTTCACAATTCTTGGACTTCTTATTCCCACAATATCCTATCATGATCCATCTTGCTTACACTATCTTAGTGTTCTTGGTGTTTGCTTAAAATGATGAGAAAAAGCATTCAAGTGCTTCATTCCTACAAAACGAGACAAAATACAAGCATAAACCTCGAAAACACAATTAGCTCACAAATATACTAATTAAAGTAAAATAATCGTGTCAAATTGAGCTAAAGTAGGGAGTAAAATCATATAAAAACTAGACATATAAACTTGTTATGGTTGATTGACTTGAGGAAATTATGCGAATGTTATAGTATTATTTGGAAAATGTTATAGTTGAGTTTGGAGGCAGTTTCAAGTGTAATGGTTTTGCGGTTTGTTTCCATGTTAGTAAGGATATGTGAAGTGTCGAGGTGGTAATTCGTGATTAGTTTTGTTGTCGGATTAACCTTTGTGGTATTGGGTGGCAAGATTATGCGTCTGTGAACAAAAGGAGAGTAATGGGTCGTAATTGCGTGGGTTTGAGGGTGACGTTTGAGATATTATATAAGAATATAGCTTTCTTGGTGGGATTATCCATGTGTTATTATTGGTTTGTTATTAGTATGATGGATTATAAGACTGAGATAGGAGTGTTTTTGCCTAGCGCTTGGAGGCAAGTATAAGGGGAGGTATTGGTGGTATGTGCGCATCGAATGAGGTTACCTTTATCCTGGTTTGTATAGTCTTTTGTTTTGTAATGGTATCATTAGTTTGGTTGTATGTTACTTCGGTAATGTGATAATGCGAGTCTCCGTGAGTCAGTTAGCGCATCGAGTTTTGAAAGCTTGCAGTTATATATTATTGTGTTAGGCATATGCTTAGAGGTCGTATTTTATTTTTATTGTTTCGTTAGGTGGTGTCTTGTGTCTTTAAGAGTAGAGTCTCACCGGTGGAGATTTAACCGTTGTTATTGTTGAGTTCCTTGTCATTTTTGATTTTGGTTGTGAGGCTTGATTGTTGGAGTATTTTCGCATGTGTATTTGGATGTTTTGACTTGATGGGTGTAAGGAGGTCGCGAAATTTGATTGTGATGTGCTTGAGGTTATAAATGGTTCAATATCGTTTAGAGGATTGTATAAGGATATAAGTGTTAGAGTGTATCATGTTTGGGATGGATGGATTCGTTGCCAATGAGGATAAAATTTAGGGTCTTGGGTGGACAAAGATTTTGGACAAAGATTTTAAGTCGAGCGTTATGTTATGGGGATAGGGCGAGAATTCGGAAGATGATATGGTATGGTAGTGATCAATGATTGATTTAATGTTCTGTGTTGAGATTTTTGGGTGAATTCCAGGTGAATTGAGAAATGGATGGTTTTTGGATTTTGCTACAATTGCCAGTGTGAGTATTAGAGTATTAAGCAAATTTGGTAAGGCGGGATGATGTAGATTAATGGAAGACGTAAGAGTTTAATGATGAATTGGGTTAGAAGGCGTAGCAGCGTTTTGGGAAGAGTAGGTTGTCTCATAGCATGGTGATTTTGTGGAATGTTTAGGGAACATGAGGATTGGTTGATAAGGTAAGGAAATTGTTGATCAGCTATGCAGTTGAGATATTATTATCGGTATAGATGTGGAGTCGTGGTCTTAGTTAAATTGTGATGATCAGTTTTGAGTTATGTGAAAGAATAAAACTATTTTGTATGGAGGGAAGCATGGAGGATAGTAACAGTGTTACTGTTGAGTATGAGATGAAATGGATGTGTGATGTGGGTGTTGTGGTATCATTAAAGGAAAAGTGGTGGTAAGTATTACTTCGAATGTCTTTTGAAGGAATTTTAGTTGGTAAGGGTCGATGTATGTATTGTAGTAAACGTGGGTAATGATGCCATATCGGATTGTGTCGGTTTTCGAGAGTACCTTTAGTATATGATGATGCTAGTGTTGTATTGAATGCTTGATTTCTTTTGTTTGTAATAAGGATGTGAACTTCGGGGACGAGGTTAGTTTTTAAGGAGGGAAGAATGTAATAGCTCGTATTAGTCTAGTAAAATTTTTGTTTTATTATTGGTTATTGGTCTTAGTGTAGTTGATGGAGTCCTCGTGTTTGGGATGTTGGGAGTTTGGTTAGAGGTCATGGACTTGGCCTTGTTGTGTACAAATTGTGTCTTGTGTTGTGTGTAGTTGTTGTCTTGTATTATTTGTTGTTGGTAGTGGTTGATGGGTAGTATGCATGTCATATGTTATGTGTTGTGTTGTGTTGTTATGTTGTGTCTTGTGTTGGTTGTTGGTGTTGTAGGAGTATAAGTTGTGAATTTCGAGGACGAAGTTCGTTCTTAAGGAGCGAAGACTGTAATACTCCGTATTTTTATGTACTGGGGACTCGGCCGAGTAGGGCTTACTACTCGGCCGAGTAGAGGCTACTCGACCAAGTGGATTAGTTTGATGTTTGGAACAGTATTCAGTTCTTGCATACTCGGCCGAGTGAGATCGGTACTCGACCGAGTACATGTAGTAATCGACCGACTACGACGGGTTTCGAGGATTAGTCGGACGGTTGATTAAGGATTATTAAGAGGAATTAGGTTTCATAATTGTCATTACGTTTCTCAAGCAATCCCTAATCCTCTCAAAAATTCTCTCTAATTCCTCAAGAACATCTTTAATCTTTCCGTGTCGGATCCGATCTATCGCTACTTTGTTGATTGCATTGGTATGTATCTTTACTTTGTGATTTGTATGTATTGTTATAAACCCTAATTGATTTGGGGAAAAAGGGAAACAAGGATTAGTATTGATTATGTTAATTGCATGTTTAGGGGAAGGAATTCTTAAAAGAAGATTGTTGATAGATTGATTCTGATTTGCTGCGGATTTGCGAAAAGGTAGGGTTTTCCTACTCAGTATTTGTGTTACTAATTGATGGTATGAGATAGTTAATATGTTATTGTGATTGTTGATATGTGGTTAATGATGATGGTCACTGTAGTGACGATGATGAAGTTTGGACTTGTTGGCGATGGTTACTATAGTTACTATGGTTTGGTGATTCCGTTGGGAGACCATAACGCCCCGAGTTCGCCCCAGTGGTTATCCCGCCACGTGGGGAATGTGCACATTAATGTTCCGGGGGATCTTGCTTTGGCGAGATGGAAGTTCGACGCATGTGGCTCCGGTCCAGGGTCAATTGGTGGTTTTGTAGAGCAAGGATGGTAACCTGAGTCTACTGAGTTGTCCGATGCGGTGGCCCTCTGGTTTCTCTTTCAATTGTGCTTATCTTGTACGTTGGTCGGTATATGTGAATACTGAATTCTTTATTGTTTTACAAAACTGGTGTGATACATTGGGGGATGGTGAGCAGGTGATCGCACGTAATTGATGGAACTACGTTGGGATCGAAGATGAGATCACCATGTCGCGTCTTGCTTCCACTTAGCATTGGAGTAATATACATTGATTAGTTATTTTATAATACTTTAACATTGTTCAATTTGGATTATTGGTTAGACGGTATGTCGTCTGTTTTGAGAATATGTATTGATATTTAAACATTGATTAAATAAAGTATTGTTTCTTTATGGCTTGTTTTGATATGTACTACATCGGGCAACCGAGATGGTAGCACTTTCATATGCTAAGAGGGTCTTGTAAGACACCTTGGTGTATGAGGGTGTTACAATAATACTCTTAGCAACTGAATGTATAATTTTTTTTCTCATATACTGGCCTATGTGTGGACATGTCCGCATGTGCCAAATTTATGAAACTCACGAGCATCAGTAATTAAGTTTATAAAAACAAAATAGAGTTAAAGTTTTTATTTATAATTTATAAGTAGTTTTATTAACATTATAATCTTTTTCTTAATTAGTTAAAAGTATTACGAGTATTAGTAAGTAGACAGCCAACCATAAGATCTTTGTAGAATTGTAGGGCTAAAAGCCTAGAACGGCCATATAGTCATGTACTTAATTATTAATACTTGTAGTAATTAATGGATAAAACTAATTAAGTTGATGATAACTATAAGTCTATAAGCAACATGTGTAAGATATTGTAAAGTCATGTACATTAAATAACATTATTATTCAGAATTTTTGCCAAAATACTACATACAATGTACTTACATTTGTGAGTTTTAGAAGATAAGCTAATTAAAAAGGGAAATAGTAACAAACGATTAAACAAATGAAATATACATTTATACTACTCTCCGTTTTATATGTATCAAGTAATATTACCACATTTCAAGCGCTCACGTTTTTCAGTATCGTAAGTATAATAAAATGTATACTCATTAACAAAACTTATTTAATAAGAAAATAAATGGCATTTTTTATTAATTCTAAACCAATATTTATTCTTTTTGTAAAAATTGGTCTACTTTAAAAAAAACAAAAATATTAAATAAAAAACGGAGGATGATATATAGCATATCTTTTTGTCTTGTTCATCGAATATTGCCAAAGATCTCATCAAAGTGCTAACTTCTGAAGTCATTGCTAATTAATTTGTCTGAGAACTTTGTCCCTTGACTTTGTCACCTTATTTTTTACTATTATTTGAATTCCATTTGTCTTTTCTCTTCCTTTGTTTATTGTTCTTCACTTACTAGGGCTTGACCATTCCTTTGAGCTACAGCTTGTTGTTCCTTGTGATAATCTTTGGGAAGAAAGGATTGCATCAATGGCTTCCTTAACTTGAGAAATATCGGGTGCTTTACCGCCTGCGACGGGCCAAAACTCGTCTGTTGCCAATACCTACTCAACATTTTGCACTAGGTTAACACTAATCAATTAAATTTCAATTGAATTGTCTATGACATGTGTTTATTCAATTGCTCGTGTTAATTAGCCTCTCTAATTTCGTCACTGATTAAGTTTGATTATAAATTTTAATGAAAAATAAATGAGAATTGAGGTATATGAAAATTATATTACCTTCACTTGCAATTGAAGGAATTTGACATAACCGATAGCTTTCTCTAACATTGTCACCATATCAACCTAATAAAATATGTATCGGATTAGAATCGTTAAATAAATCAATAGGAAAAAAAAGGCAAAATGAATAAAGTTTGTGTTATTTGAACTATTCATACCTTAGAACCATTGGGCACAAGATCTTGGAGTATCTTAAGCCTCTCACTAATCCGCTCTCGTCGATTCTAAATATAACACAGTCTTAATCTCAAAATCTCAAAATGATAAATAATCTACATAAAATATACTCTTTGATGGACAAATTAAAATGTGGTTAAGATAATTTATTAATTTCTATATAATTACTGAAAAAACATATATTTGATGAAGCTTAAAAAAATACCTTAGCAGCCACACTTTGGGGATCCTTTAATATGGACGCCGACTTAAGCTTTGTAGGCTTCTTTGAGGTACTCGATCTACATTGCTTCTTAGAAGCTTGTACTTTCTCTTTTTCCTACAAACTCATAATTCATACTCCATATTTAATACTAACATAAGTTGTCGAATAAATAAAAGGGTAATGTTCGATACAGCCTAATAAGGTAAAACTTTCTAAATTTGGTTTATATATTGGAAAAAATGACAAAAATGCACAAAAAGGGATGCAATTAACGATAAAATTAAGTATTAATTTCCTCTTTTAACTTCTTAAATACAACTCTTAGGGCTGTGTTTATCTTAACTTATTAGGGTTCATTATTGGATAGACGTTCATTAAATGAAACAACATTGATATGAAGATTTAATTCACAAAGACAAAATTAATTGATGTGGTCTCACGGATCATAATTACTCAAGATCTATGTCATTACAAGATCCAACTTGAGTCTTGAATACAGGTGAAAATGGAATTAAATTACAACAAAGTATAAATTAAATAACAATAAATGAAATAATTTGAACATATAGTAATTATTATTTTACGTACCATATAAGGTCTCTTATTGAAGCTTGTTTGTTGTGTTGCTGATTCCTCTGCATAAACCCATTCATCAGCTGTTATTGAATCTTGATTATAATCACTAATTGAACTTCTCAAGTGATTAACTTCTTCTAAAATATGTTTATTTGAGGTGCAATTGTTCATCTCTTTGAGCTGACTTTGTTCATGACTACCCTCCCAAATTGGGTAGTGATGGTTAATAGGGTGATTAAGTTTGTGATAATTCTCGGGCGATACTTGATCTTCATTTTGGAAATTAAGTAAAGATCCTTGATTATTTTCCATGAAGCTTCGAAACTCGGATTTGAAGTTAATCAAGGAATTAGCCTCTTCATGAGGGTGATAATTTGAGGCTTGGTGATGAATATTTAAGCCATTGTTGCTAGAATTTTCACTACTTGAGGTAGAAATGGTTGTAGAATTGCTATTCATGACTTGATTAGGGCTAATCATGAGCTTATTATTACTACTATTAGGGCTTTCAAAACTAACCCCATCCTCCTTTTGTTTTTGTTGTTGATGATCATAGTCATCAAATTCATAAGGGGAAATATGTGGGAATTCGACTAACGATCCGGCTTCAAGCATGTTTTCATAGAAAGACCTAGAGGAGGTTTGATGATGGTCTTTTGCAAGGGCCATGATTAATAAGGTAATTAATCTTGGTTTAAGAGGGAATAATTAATAAAACTAGTTGATGATGTAATGTTGTGTGGTGAATAAATGATAAACTAGCTAGGGTTTCACTTGAAATTAGTTTAATTAGACCAAAATTGATTTGAAGTAACTAGCTAGGAGAATATCAAAAGATAATTTATAAAGCTTAATTATGAGGAAGACATATACATAGAGAGCTTAAGGAAAGATGACATGCATAGGGTTCTTATAGTAGAAGGGCTTCCTATTAAGGGCACATTTTTTTTGTAGGGAATATCAAGGATACATCGTTTTTTTTATTATATTAGTGTGGCTTGGAAGAGTTTGAGTATTTGTACTTATGTGAAACCAATAATTTGAATTAGGTTGTGGGAAAATTAATTAAATATGTGAAGAAGGAGGCAACTAGACCTTGAGATGTACAAAAATTGAACAAAATGTTTTAGTTGTAGAGATTTGAACAAGTGACTAGATTAACTAAGAAAGATGTGAAGGCAACTCTTTCCATTCCAATTAACTAGATTAGCTAACGAGTATTCAGAATTGAACATTGACGTGGATAGCCGAGATCAAAATTTATGGCTTAAATATAAATTTAAACTTTTAAAAAGTGTACAACAAAAAGTAGTTCAGGTGATAAGAGTACTCTTAACTAGTATTCAGATTTGAACAATGACTTATATTGTATGTTAGTATTTTATTAAAATACATTTCACGTTTACATGGAATGTTCCCTTTTACCAGGTTGATTAAACTAAAATTCTAGAATATATAGTGTTATGCGATATAACCCATATAAGATTATCGCTTTTAGGAAAGCTTGAACCCTACATTCCTCAAATTTTCACTCATGTTTTTACTACGAGACTCCATCCTCATCCACTCAAGTCCATCATGTCCTTGCTGAAGTAGACATGTATTTAATACTTATCCGGTAGTTTATGTTAATTAGTTACTCCCTTCACTCTAATTATTGTGTCTACTTTCTCTTTATCCCGTGATTCCCACCTCATAGTAATGGTGAGTAATGGTCATTTTTTTTTTCACAAATTCTCCTTGAGGCAATTACGCATTTAGCTGAAAACGGGTTAAATTAAGCCAGTTTAATGTTAAATGTGCCCATGTAACAAACAACCAGGTTTAACTTAAAAAATGTGGCGGGTTACGTTTATCGTTGAAATGGACACATTTGACTTGTCTTGAGCTGAACATGAATTTGTATGTCTTCAATACAACTTACTGTTTTATTACAGCAAGTAATTGTCATTTTTCAATAAGATGGATGGAATATCAATATGTGAATAACCATTGCCTTTTAATTTCGATTGTAACTAGTAATTTATTGTATAGACGACGACAACAACAACAACAATGAAGTCTTAATCTAAAAATAGTTTGAGGTCGACTGACATGGATTACATTTAGAACCGTCCCTAATTGATCGAACATTGAAAAAAAAAACCATCTGTTATGCAGAATGAAGACAGATATATACGTCTTTGTTGAATAATAACTCTGAATCGGATAATAAGATTCCGTTCTCCGTATGTCTAATACTGTGACGTTCATATATTTTAGTTATTAGATACAGTAATCCGTAAGTAAGACTACTTGAGTACTTGGTACTAGGAAGGGATACAGTGGGTTTAGTTAGTTGGTAGATGAAATGGATGCAGAAGGAGCTAAGGCAGCTGAAGTCTAAAACAACGGCGGATTTTGCGTAAGGGACACGTGTACAAGGAATTCATTTAATTTGCTACTTCATTCTTATTTTTCATTTATTTCATAATATATACGGAGTATATGAAACGCTATATAAATGGAATGATATATTGATATTATAAAAAAATGATTTAGATTATTGAAAACTAAGGGTACATCACCCATCTCACTTTCAGCAAGACAGCAACTGATCACTTTCCTACTTTTCCTGATGATTTTAGAGCTATGTAATCCACGTGCGTTATGCAATTTTAAATTCATTTGGTATAAGTGTTATTAATCATTATTACCATTTATTATTCATTCTTCCAACCTTACTTAGCTAAGTATGTTTGCTGATGTATGATACTTTACTACGTATGATTTAATGAATGCTTACTACTACTCTACCACTATTAGATTTAAACTCGTATATCAAGTACTTAGGTTGGGTGTCTAGCTCACCCGACCCATATTTATTTAGCATTTGAAGTTTATTTTATATTATATGTGATTGCGTTGTTTGTCTAACTTATTCATTTATCATTTTTTATCCGTTTATCAGTTCTAATAATATCTTATATTAAAATTATGATAAGGTGTAAATTTATCAATAAATTATGATATATATACATTTAATATCACTGTTGTTAATATTATTATTATTACTTTCGCAAAATCACGTTAATACTATTACGTTTACCACTTTTCTTGTTATTATTGTTTTGATACTTATGCGGCTATTTTAACAATCAGAAAGTCTTCTTTAAGACGGGTTGACCCATTTTAAGCTTAAAACGGGTCAGTCCCCTCTCACAAAAAGCAAGACCGCGGGGGGATTCTGATAGATGAACTATCTCAACCAAAACCTTAAGGTTATGGTTGAGACCCATATATTATAGTTATATTCTATTATGCCCCCTCACTCGAATGCCCATCGGGCTGAAGAGTGGTTGGTTAGTGCACAAGCCCCCTATACCATGTCCGGGTTTTTCCACTTGGTGAGTTTGTGAGATATTGGGGGCTGATAGGGTTTGAACACGTGACCTTCGGTCACTCTGGCTCTGATACCATGATAAATGAACCATCTCAACTAAAACCTTAAGGTTATGGTTGAGGCCCATATATTATAGTTATATTCTATTATATTCATTTGTCTTCCACTTACACTCTCACTTGCCCTTTGTGAGAGAGGTTTAATTCGTCTTAAATAAAAATTTGTGTTTAACAATAGATAATCTTTTTGTAAGAAAGGTATAAACAATACAGTACTCTGTAAGTATTAAGTATACATAAACTAATGAAACACACTTAGACACACTTCTAATACCTACTTCACTTCGATAATCATAATAGTACTGCGTATGAAGATGTGAATTAGCTAATGAGCACATGTTGGGATACACAACCATTATTAGGGGACCAATTTATGGTTCGTATGGGAAAAAGAGCATTTTCCATGTCTCAAGGAGATTTTGATAGAGTACGTATTTCTCTATTCTTTTATTCTGTTTTTACAAAAATTGGGGTGTGAACTAAAAGGAACCTACTCCATAAGCCTAAAAGTATTAAAAACTGTTTAATGGATTGCCTTTAAATACAAGGAGTACGTTCCTCATAATTTGGGTACTCTTCTCGTAAACATCATATTTGCGCTTATGATCCCCTTTAAATATCGTGTTCTATGGCACTCCAATAATATATTGTATGTTAGATGTTAAAAAAAAAGGCACTCATAGAAAACTTTGCAAAAAAAAAACATAGCTCTTATTTACAATCATTACATATACTCCATCAGACGTATATAATAATAATTTACATTTGCTTTATTTTGTAAAGGTAAAATAAAATAAATATAAATTATTGTCTAGGACAGGTTAAATAAGCATTTTTTCCAAGTTATTCCAAGTTATTTTCATAGAACACTAACTTTAATAGATTTAAGTCGAGAATCTTTTGTCTTACCTAAAGCCAAAGGCGGTAGATGCACTACTCTACATTACAACATACAACTTACAAGTGAGCTATAAGTGTGAAATAATCTAGAAGTCTGAGAAAGAGATTAGATCAAATTAAAAGTGAGTAAGAAGCCACATAGTTTGATAATTTAAAATCAAATTGTTAGGCAAACATTGTTTACCAACTCTTTTTTTTTGTTAACTTTTATATTAAATTTTAGATAGATTCGTGTCTTTTAAAGATTGGTGCTTGGTGGAATGGTAGAAACATGTTCAACCTAAGGTTACAAACTTGAGGGAGTACAATTTTATGCAGTAATTTTCCGATATTTTGAAAATGCCCTATTATTTTATACACCAAGATTAAAGTAATATCGGAGAATTACTGCATTAAATTGAATTCATCCTTTTCAACCCAATTGAAGTTGGAGGATGTTATTAACATAAACAAGCTTGTTATTGGTCTCACAAATGAATTCATCCTATTATTTTAAATTGAGATTAAAGTTGGAGGATGTTATTGAAGTTGGAGGATGATATTCTCCGATATTTTAGATAGATTCCTATTTTTTTATACACCAAGATTAAAGTAATAAGTGGAGTGATTGGTCTCACAAATGAAGTTGGAGGATGTTATTAACATAAACAAGCTCAAAATGGGGCAAATTTAATGAATAAAATGAAAAAATAAAATACAAGCCATTTTCAAAGAATCAGAGTGAGAGAGTATCGATTAAAATCAAGGGTTTTTTTACAACTGTTACCTACTATAGTTCATTTTTTACAACTGCTATTTAAGTAAACTTTTTTTAAAAACTGCTACCTGAATGCTCGCTTTGGGAATCTTTTAGTACCAATGCATATAATAACTTACACAAATTCTCATTTACGACCGTCGTATATGCGACGAGTTAAGTGTAACCACTTTTTGATAAATAATGACCATTTATTAGTAAACAGTAACCATCTTTTATGACTTGAAAATGACATTTATTATCAAGGTGCTCACTATTTAACAAAAAGTGGTCACATTTTTCAAAAAAGTGGGGAATGTGACCGTCGCATAGGAGACTTACTAAATAACTTAAATTGAAACAATCTCAGCCCTTGATTTGAAAACCTAGTCTTAAATTGTTATTTCTATTCCTATTTTGCCCTTACCAACAACCTTCTAGCATCTACCTCATACAACTTTAATCTTTCATGACACTTAATTGAATTCATCCTTTTCAACCCAATTTTTCTTACTCATTCAATTTGTTCATCTTAAGCATAACTCCAAAATATTAATCTTCCTTAGTTGTTTCCAATTTGAGCTTCTCCTCTTTTTTTTGGTCTACAAATCTAGGATTTTTTTTTTCAGGGTTTACATCAGTCACAAATTGGGTTATATGAAAGAAATTAGAAGGCAATAATTATGGGTTGCACATTTGTAAGAGCAAAACAACAAGTTCAAGAAAACTAATGTAAAGAGATTGTGATCAATGGGAATGGGGAGGACAATAGAAATGGCAGCATTCCACTAGATACATGACTATTATTCAATTTTCCATATCCCCTATGTAAACCTTTTCTCACAACAATCAACACTCTATCCTTCACTTCCTCCACTTTCTCCTTTCAATTAAATTCACATTAACATTATTATGTGCAACATCACCACTACAACAAGAACAAGAAGCACAAACTCTAAAAATAATCCCAGAAATAGTACATCCAAAACCCCAAAAAATTAATAAACTTAAAAAAATTGAAGATTCATCAAATTTAGTAGGCCTAAAATACCACATGGGTTTAGTTTGTCATCTTCACTTATTTTTATACAATATATGGTGCGACGATAGGCTTTAAAACAACAATCTTCATCTGATATACTTATCAGTTAATGGAAGAGAGAAAACCATAATTTGGGAAAAAAATAGGTTTTTAGATGACAAATTTTGTACGATGATTTAATTTAGATGAATTTTATATTATAGAAGTAAGAATTTAAATCTAGGTAATTAGGGTTCTAGATGATAGATATTGGGAGAAATTAAAGAGAGGTAAATTGTGTTTATTGTTTGGGTAAGCTTGTAAGAATAGGATGAGAGTGAAAGTGAGGGTAATTTCGTCTAAGAAGGTAGTATTTGGAGGCTCGGGGGTTACTGGTACTAAAATGTTCCTGAAGCAAACATTTAGGTAGCAGTTTTTAAAAAAAGTTTACTTAGGTAGCAGTTGGTAAAAAATGAATTATAGTAGGTAGCAGTTGTCAAAAAACCCTAAAATCAATTATTTCATTGAAAAAAAAACTAGCCAACCAATTTAAAATATCAAAGAACTGTTGTTTTTTTTTAAGATTGACACTTCTAAGTTATTTTCAAATAATTGTAGAACACATGTAGTAACGGTAAAACAGTTAGGGAGAGCTTAAAAGCTTAAATTATATGAATCATAAGCACATGGTATAAATAATACAGTATACAATTACATAAAGAGTCCCAGTCTAACCTACTTGTCATACAAGAAGATTTACTGAATAATATGATATCATAAATTAGTTACAATAGATCACAAATATGTGAACAAGATATAACAAACTAGGAAAATATGTTATGATAGGCACAAGTAGCATGGTGGTGGGAGGTAGGAAGGGTAGGAGATGAGGATGGGGAGGGGGCCAAAATGGAGGCGGTGGTAGGCGAGGGAGGGAGGAGAAGCAGGGGAGACAAGGGAAGGAGGAGACGAAGAAGTGGTCGTGGTGGGCACAATAGAGGGACCGAGAAAAAGGGGAATGGTGAGACCAGGCTAGGCATTAGTTGTGAAAGGAGGAGAGGTAGTCATTGGTTGACGAAAATGGGAAACAGAATCAACAAAGTGAACGTGGCGAGAGGAGTAGACGCGGTTAGAGGACTGGTCGTGTCACACATAAGAGTGTTTGAGCGGGTAAATAGCCAATGAATACGCACGACTTTGAGCAACATTCAAGTTTGTTGTGGGCGTAGGGTCTCAACAACGGATAACAGAGACACCCAAAATTTCGGAGGTTGTGGTATTTAGGGGGGATGTTTGCAAGGGTGGGGGTCGGTTGTAGATTGATTAAATAGGTTGTTGTGGCAAAGGCGTAAGTCCAGTACTGGCACCGAGGAGTGGGAAAGAAGAGCGAGACCGATATCGACAATGCTACGATGACGTCTTTCAGCGTAGTCATTGTGCACGGGAGTGTGAAGAGGGGACGTGAGTTAAGCAATGTCATGTTGGGAAAGCTATGGGGCGATTTTTTCATATTCGCCATCGTTGTCCGAGTATAGGGTGCGAAGTGTTTCAGAGAAATGTTTTTCGGCGAGGGTATGAAATTTGGTGTAAGTAGAGTAGGAGTCGGATTTTCGTTTCATTGAAAAAAGCGATATAAATTTATTGAAGTGATATATTTAAAATTGTCGAATGGGTAAACGGGTGATGTGAAAACATCACTAAAAAACAACTTCAATAGGACACGTAGTAGCTAGACAAGATACATGAAAGGGAAGTTTTTGACTTTTATTAGAGAGACAAACATTACAATGGAAATTAGAATTGAAAGATGACTTAAATTAAGGGGCGAGTTGACGTAAGACAGCAATTGAGGGATGGCCAAATCGATGGTGGAGGTCATAAAAAGCTTTATGGCAGAGAGGGAAAGAGGCGGTGAGGAGGACCAATGATAGACACCATCTCTCGCAGTTCTGTGATGAAGAGTTACTCTCGTGTGGAGATCCTTCACGAAAAACGAAGTGGGTGAGAACTCAATGCATGGAGACATTATTTTTAGAACAAAATTGGGACACGGAAATAGTATTTGTATGCATTGAAGGAGCATAAGGCATTAGAAATAAGAAAAGAGCGAGAGGCAAGGGGAGAACCAGAGTGCATGATGAGGAGACTATAGCCATCGCCGGTGAAAATTTTATTAGTTCTGTCGTATGAACAGTGAAGGGAGAGAGCATCAAAGTTACTGGTGAGATGCGCCAATGTCAAGTAACCAAGGGTCGGAGGGAAATGGAGCAGGTATAATGGCAGCATGGGCTTAAGGGGGACAAGATGAAGCGTTTTTGATGGCACAAGGAATGGTGATGTTGGGATGCTGGGCTTTGGAAATCGGACAGAAGGCAAGGGTATGTCCAACGGTGTTGCACCAGTGACACTTGCCACTGTATGGGTTTTTGGGATTCTGATTTGGTGGAGGAGCGCTAAAGGGGGCGGGTGGGGAAAGAGAGGGATTTAGGGGTGGCAGCGGAACGATTGTGATTGTAATGGAGGGCATTAATTTATGGAGGTAGGGAAATACGTAGGGAAGTGAGTGTCTTGGATGCGGAGAATGAGTTCACGATTAATGAGTTTTTCGTGAAACTCCGGATGTAAATAGTGTGACTCGAGCATTGACCGCACCAACGACGGGTTGATAGCGTGGGTCATCCAATGCATCGATGTTACGGTCGATGATGTCCTCGGCAGATAAAGGGTTGCCAAGGGCGGCGAGGTCGTTAATGGTGTATTTGACCGAATTCATGTACTCGGAAATAGAGAGGGAACCTTTCTTGAGATTACGGAGTTTGAATTTATGTTGTTTTATATGCCCTCGGGACGGAAGGGCATAGGTATTCGAGAGTGTGTCCCAGAGTTTACTCTTTGGAGGTGGTTTGAGACAGAAGGGACAAAACCTTTCTTGAGATTCAGGAAAAGGAACTACAAGATTATCACATAATCTTAACATTATCAACACAATTTCTCATTTATAACGACCTATTTAAAAACACCTTTTAAAACCGATTAACAATCAATCTCATTTTGCTGCAATCTTTCTTGTAACTATAAAATTTTGCACGATTCTCAAAGTGACACCATATTATAAGAACTTAAATAAGAATTCTTTATTTTTTTTTTTAAATAAATAACTAAAAAGACACATTAATTGAGCTTCTGCCATGATGATTACATAAATAATGAAATGTAAACTGCGATCGGACAAAAGTCTTCACTATTTAATTTATCCTGATTATAATAAGCTTGTTCTTCCTTGATGTTACCAATTGTAAGTTAAATGTTTGTAAAAATATTACCGAAAGTGCTAACATCTAAGCGTACTAATATAAACCTGGCAGTTGTGCTTATGCGTAGGCACGTTGCCTTTCTTCTCCTTCATTACCAAGAATCTGCGAGTATTACTCTTATGTTTTTCCTAAAACTTAAATATAATACACGAATTCTCGTAGGAGTCGAGTTTATGAAAAGAATGTGATTTATGAACTGGACATGTATTATGGCTACGTTTATACGGTGAGCAGTCTTTGTTTAGCGAAAACCTCGGAAATGTCACCATAAGTACCATATGCAGACCTTGAGTAAAATTGTCAAGGGGTCGAGAATCGAAGTTGATACCTCTTATATATGAAATTGTAATACTCCGTATTAAAATAAGAAAAATGGATGATGTTGACGTCGGGGTTCGAACCCTAGTCATCCCCATGAAAAATTGTGTTGCAAATCACTAAACCACATTAATTATCATGCTTGATTAAGTCATTATATTATACGGAGTATATAATTAAAATTTTAGGGAGCGTCCACGCCCAATCGATCTAAGATCCGCCGCTGAGAAATCCATAACTATTTAAAAATATCAAACATATAGAGAAAGTTTGTATGCAGCGTTTTTTACACAAAGGTAATTTAAAACGAACCTAAATATAACAATATTAATAAATAAAAATGTTGTAAGAAAAAAAAAAAAATTGACTTTACAACAAACTCGTATAGGGCTGGCTTATAATTGTCCACCTTATACAAGTATAAAGTATTTGTTGGAGACAAACAACGCATCTCACTAGGCTCATTTTTATATCACAAAAATTTTGGAGAGACGGCCTCTCAATAAAATTTTGGAGAGACGGTCTCTCAATAAGTTATTGAGAGACCACCTTTATTCGTACCCTTTTATATCCTTCTATAAATAAAAAGAGTTCTCATTAACCCCTTAATTTAAAGGTTTAAAAAAAGTTTTAAAAGAAAAAACCACCAATTTAATTTCATCATTTCACATAATAAGTATTATTTATGCAATATAATAATGTATATATCTACAAAAATATAATAGAAAAACAATATAACAAACGATAAATAAAAAGAATTATTTCATGTTAACTTTAAAATATTTCAATTTGGACTTAATATCGTCTAATTATAATATTTGAATTGTGTTATCATTTTTTAAATATATTTGCTTCTAAATCTACTTTTTAATTAAATTTTGCAATTTAATTAAATTCATTATACTAAAATAAGATCAAAATCATTTATAATACATTTTTGATGAGCGATGGAACGATCTAATATATATGTATATATGAGTTATGAATTATATAAATTATTACAAATGGAACATTTATTAGAAAATTATATTTTTAATATAGTAAGTTGTTGATTATTACATCGTGTCTTATTAATATCCGTGAGAGCTCAATTTATGATAACGTTATTACTATAATTATATCATCGCGAAACATAGTATCTAAATATCTAAATATTCATAGTAATAGGCATATTTTGAATATGAAAATTTTCAAAAAATAACCCGTGTATTTTTATGCACGGATCTAAGACTAGTTTGATAATGAAACATAATGATAATCTTCACACTCGCATTTATGGCTATCTTCCATGGAATAATAGAAATTATAATTTGACTTACGTCCCTCGAAAATCCTTTATGTCATTCACTTTTGTGAGAACATATATTTATAATAATTTAATTATTAACTCACAAACTTGAGTGGCACGAAGGATTCTGAGTGCCATTAACACTTCTTCACTTTAACCATTGTGTCGGGCCGGGGGGAGATACAAATTATAGTTACTATTGTGTGCAACGGTTGTGTGGCGCGACTAGACCTGGCAAATGGGTCAAACGGGTCGGGTTTGGGTCGGGTCAGTTTGGGTCGGGTCATATCGGGTTTGCTCAACCTTTCGGGTCGGGTCGGGTCGGGTTGGGTCACTTTCGGGTTTGGGTCAGTTTTGGGTTTGGGTCACTTCGGGTTTGGGCCATTTCGGGTTTGGATAATTTTGGGTCGGGTTATTTTAGATTCATTTCCGATTTATTTAAGCCATTTTCAGGTCAAAATGATCAAGTTAGTTTTCAAGTCAAGCCCGACGTCGAGCCAAACTCGCACGAGCCGACTTCGACCAAGCCGAGCTTGAGCTGATTGTGGGCTGTCTCGTCTCATTATCAGTATATCAACCCTAATCACAATAAATTGGGTCATTTAGAATCATTTTAAATCGGGTTGTCTGTGGGTAGCTGATTTTGGGTCGGGTTATTTTGGGTCGGGTCTATTTCGGGTCAGTCAAGGTTCGGGTCGGGTCTGGGTCGGGTCGGGTCAATTCGGGTTTCGGGTCATCCTCGGGTCAAGCAGTTCCGGGTCGCTTTCGGGTCTCGGGTCAGCCTTATCGGGTCGGGTTATTCGGGTCGGGTCAGTTTTGTCAGGTCTAGGCGCGACCAATAAAAAGTGACCAATTTTCAATAAGTTGCGACAATTTTGTGTTAATAAGTGACCACTTTTAGAGTGGTCATTTTAAAATTATAACATATTATCACTATTTAACGTAAAATAATTAATCTTTAATTAGCATAAAATGATCACTTGTTAGATGGTGGCACTGTACACCCGTCTTACGCTTGGTATACAAATTAGACCTAATTGTTGGAAGTAGTCATAGTTTGTCCTTTTCTCCGAAGTTTAATGATTAAGGGGGCAAAATAATGTTCCAAACTTGTTGACTTATTAATAACCGCAGAAAATTGAGGCTTAAAATCCTTTAATCGTCTAATTTTTCAATTTTTGTGGGCGCACATAAATTTTATTTTTGTTTTGTCCTTAGACGGTCCGACGGCCTTTAGCATGGTCTGCCCATATACTTGGGGGGTTTTGCTTTGACATCTGTAAGACTAATAAAAAGTTTCTTGTAATAAAGTATTCCGTTACCCAATAATTTATTGATGAACATTATAAAAATAAAATATATCGAATAACATATAAAGATGACAAACATATATATGTGTTTCACTAGTAAAGTACAAAAGTACAAAAGTAGATCGGTATACACGCGTTACTAAGAGCTAAAAGTATATCCACCAAGTACCAACAAATATAGTAATCTCACTGGGACAAAAGAGACTACTCAAACAAGATGAAGACAAATGATCTTCATGTCAACAAGATCCGAATAGACTGCTTCGTTCTCCAAATTTAAAAAAACACTAATCTACTTAAACCCGAGACAAACTGAAGCTTCCTTTTCGAAGGAAAATTCACAAATCGACTCTCATAAAACTGTGCTCACAAATATTATCTCTATCCCCTTAATTAATCTAGATTAATACAAGGGGTTTTATATAGATTTATGTCACCCTTAATAAGAGATGTGGACAAATTAGTAAATATCTATTAGGAAACAAGTAATTATTTCTTAAACCAAAACAGCCACTAATTACCAAAAATAAACTAAAGAGAAACTTAAGCTTAATCAAAGACTATTTAACAAAGGAAAATCATAAGATGTCACTAGTTTTCATGTTACATCCCAATTAATGCTTCTATGTTATGAGACAATCAAACTCATTGTAGAGCCATTTCTACTCACAGATTTCAGCTCCCACATCAGCCTTGCGCGCAACATGCAAAGACTCAATGTGACTTGATTCCTTAGCTTATTTTCTACTGCTTGTCTATCTGCCTTTGACACAAATTCAAGGCACCAAATTTCTACCAAAGCCTTATTGGAAAATGACGACCGTGTCATTTAGCAAAGACACAAAGGAAAATGTATGGAATGAGACAGAGGGTCTGCTTGGTATGGGCATGGTCGACGAGCAAACGAAGTACTTGGTCTATGAGCCGCCCTATCTCCTCCGCACTCATTGCCTCGTAGGGGTTTACGATAGCCTTTCTCACCATTTTCCGTAATTATAAGAGTAATAAACAAACTCCAACGTATCATTAACTTTCCTTAATATATAAAACAAGCATTTACACAGGAAACATGACATACTCAGTCGAGTTGCCAACGCACTTGGTCGAGTATCGGTCATACTTGGTCGAGTCAGTTGCATACTCGGAGGAGTATAAAAATCCAGTCGGTCGAGTAGACATACTCGGCCGAGCCCCCCTTTCACTCGCTCGAGTGAAAACAATATGGGTATCTCCAAACCCCGTCACTCGGTCGAGTGGTCAACCCACTCGGTCGAGTCGAGTGAGCTACCCACTCGGTCGAGTGACCACCTGATGGTCCTTCACCTCAATGTCGTTGGGCACACACCATCTATCATCAAAACGAAGGCCACCATCCTTATGGATCTGAAACTTAGACGTTTCACCCTTCTCGGCATCCTTCTTCCACCCAACTATCCTTGGATCAATAGCTTGCTTGGCTCGAATTTCTTCATAAAACTTTGGCTCGATTAAAAATCACCCATCTCTCCGCTTTTCTTAATCATGAAAATCCTTATCTCCTTCACCTCCTCTCTCATTCTCATCAAAGATAGCAGCGTCCATAAGGAATGCACCGACTTTCGACTCAAGGCATCCACTTTCACATTTGCCTTTCCTCGTGATACACGATCTCCATATCGTAATCATCAATAAGCTTGATCTATCTCCTTTGACGCATATTAAGGTATTTTTGGGTGATACTTAAGGCTTTTATGATCCAAAAATCCCTTAAAGGTCGTCTCATACAAATAATGACGCCAAATCTTAAATACGAATACCATCGCTCCAAAATCTAAATCATGGGTAGGATAATTTTTTTCATAAAGCTTGAGTTAGCGAGAAGCATAAGCGATCACTTTCTCTCTTTGTTGAAGCACACACCCAAGAGCATGCTTAGAAGCATCTGTATAACCTAAAAATCCTTGCTCTCCTCCGGCAACGCAAGTATCGGGGCCGTAGTCAAACGCTCCTTGAGAGCGAGTAAGGAACGCCGACTCACACCCCGCATCCCACTTGAAACAATTCAAATTTCTCATCAACGCCGTCATCAGTCTTGCAATCTTGGATAAGTCTTTCACAAATCTTACATAATGCCCCTCTAGCCTAAGGAAACTCCAGATCTCGGAGCAACCCAATTAGAAACGGCTTCTATCTTACTCGAATCAACAGACACTCCCTCCTTCGACACCTATCGACCTTCTCGAGCCAGAACTCGCACTTAGAGAGTTTGCCATACAACTGGTTATCTCTAAGAGTCTGCAACACTATCATAAGATGCTCTGCATGCTCCTCCCGGTTCTTGGAATAAACGAGGATATTATCAATGAACACCACTACAAACTTATCAAGGTAGGGCTAAAGACACAGATCATCAAATCCATGAAAACAACATGGGCATTAGTAAGACCAAAAGGCATCACAATGAACTTATAATGGCCATAGAGGGTCCGGAATATCGTCTTCGGAATATCCTCATCTCTATGAGCCGCCCTATCTCCTCCCCACTAATTTTCTCGTAGGGGTTTTTATTAGCCGCCCTCACCATTTTCTAAAATTATAAGAGTAATGGACAAATTCCAACATTCCGTTAATTTTCCTTCAAAAAACAAGCATTTACGCATGAAATAGGGCATACTCGGTCGAGTGGGGTCTCCACTCGCTCGAGTTGCCAACGCACTCGGTTGATTACCGGTCATACTCGGCCGAGTTAGTTACATACTCGGCCGAGTATAAAAATCCACTCGGTCGAGAACACATACTCGACCGATCCCCCTTCACTCACTCGAGTGAAAAAAATCAGGGTACCTCTCAACCGTGTCACTCGGTTGACTGACCACCTGATGGTCTGAAATCGAGTTTACTCACAAACAAGTATATCAAACATCAATAAAATCAAATTTCTACTTCAAATCCAACATAAATCATACTTCTAAGTATCTTAACATGTCTCATATTGTTGAGACCATTTATAGATTAGTATTGTTGATGATGCCTTAAGACACATTAATCTCATGTGTTTATATAATGTGTGTTTCTTAAGTTTTAATCTTATAGTGATGGATGCTCCATTTGCTAAATCAAGATGTCCAAGAGTGATCAAGATGAAGATTGTCATAGTGTGTCATGGTGTTTTAATTGAGATCATTAAACTCGTATAAGTGCAAAGTGCTTCAAAATCCAATGTGTATTCCACAGTGATTTCTGACCCGTCGTTGAAAGAAAAATATTGAAAATATTTTAACTCTTTCTTAAGCTATGAAAAAACGTCCAAGTGATTTAAGCTTTCAATGAAATCTCATTTTATCAAGTCTTATGAGAAGGAAATTGTGTCTTGCACAAGAGTTTTCTTGTTGGAAAATATTTACTATAAATGGGTGGTATACTTTTTCTATTTTAGGAAAAATTTATGGTTCACATAAATTCAACCAAACTAGCTTGTTTCTTGATAAAAACTCCAACCCATTTTATGAGTACTAATCTGATTTCTTATAGGAGTTGTCCAAGTAAACTTTTATCTTATTTTAATGATAAAGTGTGTGTAGTAATCTTGGTGGTTACTTCTACACTTGGTCATGTCAAACAAGCTATCTTGGACAACAAGACAAAGGTTGAGTAGTGTTGTTTAATGCTTCTCATTTACATATCTTGAGCACTATAAATACTATATTTGTTTCACATTTTCTTGTGTGCAAAAATTATCAACTTGAGTTTTAACTTTCAAATCTTTTAAGTGTGGAAAACAAGAAAAACGAAATCGATTTTAAAGCTTGCAACAACCGTTTTAACATTCTTATTTTAAATCTTTTTGCAAAATATTTTAAGTCTTTTTCTTTTGGGTTAGTTCATTGCACAATGTACTTATCGTGTTCGATGATCTCGTGTTAGTACTTAATCGTTTTCTTTACCGTGCACTTTGTGAACATATTGAGAAACACAAGTCTTGTAACAAACGAGTAGAACAAGTCTTAAGATAAAGTTATCTTGAGCAACTAGCAACTCGAAAGAGTTGGAGAAGTCTCTTGGTGGAGTAGCCTTGAGCAATTAGCAACCGGAGTAGGTTGCGGAAGTCTCTTAGCGGATTAGCTTTGAGCAAAAGTCTTATTGCGCAATAGCTTTAAACAAATAGCAACCAGAGTAGGTTTGGGAGTTGTTTTATCGTAAGGGGTTTTAGTTGTGTGAGTTTACTTCTAAGATGTTCAAGAAAATAGCGTTGGATGTAGGTCGCGGAGTAGTGACCAGACCAATTTAAAAAATATCTTTGAGTTTTGTTTATTTACGTTTTTATTTCCGCTGCACTCTGAATTTACTGTTGATTTCACTGTGACATATGCTTGCTGAATCGTTGTTGTACACTTCTAACTTTCTAGTTCTAAGTATAAACTTCTCCTTTCATATAAGCTTTGTCGAAGAGACCAAAGAGTTTAAAAGAAGCTTTTAATTAATTATGCTTAAAATTTTATATAGGCACCTAATTGACCCCTCCCCTTCTTAGGTGTTCTCGCCCTTGACTCTTCAATTGGTATCAGAGCCTTGTGCTCTTGATATAGTTGAATTACCAAAGAGTTGATTCTATAGTCATAGACGGGAAACATACTAAGTATCTCATATTCAAAGGGAATAACTACTCTTGGTGGAAGCACTGAATGGAACATTATGTCAAAAGCAGAGATTATGAATGTTGGTTATCATTTTGAAATGACCCCTTGCTATAACGGTTACTAACCCTGATGGGACTAGTGCCGTAAAAAATGAGGAAAGTTATGTCGAGGCCGATTACAGAAAAGTCGAGAAAAACTCTAAAGACATGTTCATCCTTCAATATGGCATCGGTGAGCAAGAGATTAACCGGATTTCTGGATGTACTTCGGCAAAAGAAATTTGGGACACTCTAAGTCTTGCTTATGAGGGAACGTCTCAAGTTAAGAAGCATCGTATTGACCTTCTTATGCAACAATATGAGATGTTCAATATGTGGCATGATGAGTCAATTAATAGGCTTTCTTCACGTTTTTCTAGTATTGTCAATGAACTTAAGAGTCTTGGTCGTAATTTTGAATCCGAGGACATAGTCTGAAGATCCTTAGAAGCCGAAGTGATAAATGGAAACCGAAGGTGACGGCTATTGAGGAGGCTAAAGATCTATCCATTTTGATCCTCAATGAAATAATGAGCTCACTCATAGCTCATGAGTTAACTCTCATGAAGCGTTTGGGTGAATGCTCTAAAGCTAGAGGTCTCGCACTCAAATCAACCTCAAGCAATGAGGAAGATGATGGAAATGACGAGCAAGCCATGTAATCACGTAATATGGCAGATATGATCAATAGTCATGTACCTAAAATGTTCAAAAATTTTAGAAAGAAACCTTTTCAAAAGAAGAGATATTTTTCATCTGTTGCTTGTTGTGGAATGAATTCAAATCTAAGGATAAACGTGATTTTGCAAAGAAAGAATACAAACACAAAGTCATGTCTACAATTTGAGGCTTATCTGATTCCGAAGAGGACGACAACTCTGAGGAAGAATTAGATGCCAAAGTTTGCATGACTACTCGTCTCACTCATGATGGTCCAAAATCTTCAAAGAAAGAATCCGCAAAATGCCTCATGGCGTATCCCGATGATTCCGATTCCGATAAATCTGATGTTGAGGTAAATAATAATCTCAAGAAAAAGGTTTTATCCTTCTCCAACGAATAGGTGTGTTCAATGTTTAATGATTTACTTGATAAATGCTTTGCTAAAAATGAAAAGCTCGAGGCTATGCAAACTCAAATTGAGGATATAGTTGAAGAGAATGTGAGTCTAAAAGAAAGTCTAGACGAGATTGAGCAGAGTAACATCATACCCACACTTAAAAAAGAAGTTAAGAGATTAAAGAAGGAGAACCTAATTTTTGTTAATAAGGTCAATCTGTCAGAATCCACAGTTGAGTCCACTATGACTTCTAGTCTGAAAATTGAAAACGAGTCATTGATAAAACAAGTGTCGAGGCTAACTATTGAACATGACTCTCTGTTATCTTACCTTACTTTTTGCAAAAGATATGTTAAAGATCTTGAAGAGATTGTTGAATGCTTCGTGATGAGACTAATGATGCTCAAATTGCTTTTGAAAAAGTGTGACGATTAAACCTTGACTATCTTGCCAAAATTGAAACTTTGGACAAAAAGCTAAATGATGCAAAAGAGTTTTATAAGAAATGGGAAGAAAGCCAAACTATTTTGGACATTCTCACAAGTCAGTCCGCTAAAACTGAAAAGACTGCCGGACTTGGCTTTAAAAGTCACAGTGCAGTCCACTGTTGCTTTCGAAAACAAGACCCAAGCAAAACTGATTTTAGAAAAAGAAAGTATGTTCGCCTTCCCGAGTATAAAATTTGCAATTATTGTGGCAAGAACGGTCATGTGTTTAATGGTTGTGCTAAGAGATTCAATGACCTAAATAAGAACTTCAAGGTTGCTAAAATGATTCAAAATGTGATTCACAAGAAGGGATCCAAACTTGTTTGGGTTCCTAAACTAAAAGCTTGATTTCTTATAGGCATTAGTGAGAGGCAGCAGCAATTGGTACTTGGATAGTGGATGTTCTCGTCACATGACGGGAAGTAAAAGCCAATTTATCTAACTAGAAGCCTACAATGGTGGCACCGTGATGTTTGGCGATGATAGAGTTATCTTGAGCAACTAGCAACTCGAAAGAGTTGTGGAAGTCTCTTAGCGGAGTAGCCTTGAGCAATTAGCAACCGGAGTAGGTTGGGGAGTTGTTCTATCGTAAGGGGTTTGAGTTGTAGGAGTTTACTTCTAAGATGTTCAGTAAAATAACGTTAGATGTAGATCGCTGAGTAGTAACTGAACCAATTTAAAAAACATCTTTGAGGTGTGTCTATTTACGTTTTTATTTCCATTGCACTCTGAATTCACTGTTGACTCCACTGTGACATCTGTTTGCTGAATCGTTGTTGTAAACTTCTAACTTTCTATTTTTAAGTATTAACTTCTCTTTTCATCTAAGCTTTGTCTAAGTGACCAAAGAGTTTAAGAGAATCTTTTAATTAAGCTTAAAATTTTAAATAGACACCTAATTCACCCTTTCCCTCTCTTAGGTATTCTCGCCCTTGACTCTTCACATATCTTTTTCATTCTCATCATATCATATTTCCTTATCATCTTAAATTCCGAAAACACCAACAACAAGTACCAACACATTTCACACGATATAAGCATCACATAAGCACAAACAATACATCACATTGTTTCTTATCCTATAGCTACCCAGGTTAAGTGACCGGTGGAAAAATGAGAGGGTCATAGTGCCATTAAGGACGTCTCCCCATTTAGGGAATTTACTCCAATCATCTCACCTCAGCTTCATTTTAACTTTGACACCCGAAATTCATTTGGTTCACTGGTTTAAGGTTCAAGATCATCGCTCTAATACCACTTTGTAACACTCTGCCACGCCCGCAGCCTTTAAGCAAGGCCTTCCGAGATTGGGGGAGTGCTACACTTTGGTTTCCCGAGAGTAGGATGTACCAAAAGAGTCTCAACAAGTTTAATATCGTTTCAACGTAAAGCGGAAGTCAACATAGTTAAATGAAATACAAGTCCAAAAACAAATATAACCCAAAAGTCTTAACTATAACTCAAGTCCAACTCAAATCCTAGATAAACTAGAGATACTAAGTCAAGTCGATGAATCCCCACGCTATCCCAAAAATCATCAAAGCATATCACCATTAAACCTGCTCAACACCTACTCGCCATACGCCAGAAATGTCGTATGGTCACGGTAGTAAAACGAAACATTGCGGTCAGTTTACATGTACATAATAAACATCAAGAATCACAATATCATCATCACACATATTCGGTGCCATAAAAAAGAACGCCGTCCTCAAAACGCGGTGTTATCAAGTTGCACATCGTCGTGTCCAGGGCACACCGTAGATACGATGGGTCATACCGCAGTAAGTCACCCCCAAACCCATTGTATAACCACGTGTACTGTCTCTGACTCTCTTCCATGGTGGGACCATGAAGAGCGACCCTAAAGTCTATGGAGCCGTTTCCCACAACCGCTCTATATAATAACCTTTCCTAACACCAACATGTATCAGAAACACAAATACACATCCAACATCCATCCATATGTCACAATCATTGTATAACCACGTGCACTGTCTCTGACTCTCTTCCATGGTGGGACCATGAAGAGCGACCTTAAAGTCTATGGAGCCGTTTCCCACAACCGCTCTATATAATAACCTTTCCTAACACCAACATGTATCAGAAACACAAATACACATCCAACATCCATCCATATGTCACAATCATATCATAATCAATATCAATCAATCATATCACATAAACCGAGTAGGATTAATATACCTTGAAAAAATCAACTCAAAAAGCAAGCACAAGACAGGCTAGAAGTCCTCCTTTACAAAGTCGCCACCTACAATATCAAAATAGTAGCAATTCCTACTAATTAACAGCAAACAAGACTCTTTAAGACTAATTACCTCTTATGATCACTAATTCCCCCATTCCTACACTAATTGGGTCAATAGCCACTTTTTAGGGTAATTTCCCCCAATTCTTAACATATTACTCAAAGAATAACAATTTATAACACCTTTTGCCAATTTCTAGGTCAGGCAACCTGATAAGTGAATATTTGTATGGTTTTGACCCCCAATTTAGCTCGGTTTTGTATGTCATTTGTGCTTTGTTAAGCCACTTTATGAGCTAATAGCGTCTTCTAGGTGAATTCCTATGTTCTAACCTGTTTTGTAGGGAAAGTGACGTTTCTACGCCCTTTTTCTATATTCTTGAGCATTTGCCTAGAACCCGACGATTTGAAGAAGCAACCTTGCCCAAGTGAAAGGCATTTCAAGAAGGTTCACTAATTTGAAAGAGAGAAGAAGTAAAGACGGTTTCGTAGTTGTCGGAAGATCAATCAATTTGACGGGAGAATTCATCGCTTTACATCATACCCTATCAACAAACCCGATTGTATAAGTCAAGGGGGGTGTTGGAAGTCAAGTCAAGCGAAGGAATATGAAACTTTAGTCAAATACTTCTAGATGACAACTTACCCGATCGGGTAAGTGTGTACCCGATCGGGTATGTGTGCTGCTTCGAGCATTGCGGCTCCTTCATCCTATTTTTGACCTATGTGTTTAATGCCCGACCTCTTCTCCACGAAACCCTAATACTATAAATAGATGCTCTAGCCCTCATATCATATCATCCATCCCTTCACACAACATCTCTTCTCTTCTTACATTTCTCTTTAGTTTAGTTCTTCTTCTTTCTTAGTTTAGTTTAGTTTTAGTTTTCTCTAGTTTAGTTTAGTCTAGTTCTAAGTTTTCTTCAATTGTAGTTGTTCTAGTTGTAATTGGAATTCAAGTTTCCGGGTTTGCATTTCCTATTCAAGTTCTTGTTCCATTTCAATCTTTGCTCATCCTTTTCGGTAATCTTTATTCTCGTCTTTACATTATAGTTTCATTTTCTTTTAGTATTTCCTTTATCATGTTTATCATTCTTAGTTTTATAATCTTAGTTTCCTTTTCATTGTTAATCATGCATAAGTAGTCACCCTTCTAGGGTGTAGGATAGCCATGTTAGATTAATTAAAAGATGATAATTGGATAAAAGAAATTGTGCCTTTAAAACGTTGTGTCTATGCATGTTTGGATTGTAACGATAGTTATCGATTTTTGGCCAAAATCATTTGACTAGTATGGAATTCTTTTCCAAGGTAGACATACGAGAATTGAATAGACAAAGCATGACATGGTAGATTAAGACCTAGTAAATCGCACTAAAAGCCTGCTAGACCATCTGATCTATGATTGTAATGAACACATCATTCTTACGAACGCTCAATGAATTATTTGCATATCCTAAATCCAATTTCATCAATATGTTAATCTACATGTGTGAACCTACTTCCCTAGATCCTTTTCTATATTGAGTCATTAATTATTGTTTTAGTTTTCTAGCATTAGTAATAACCATTGTGACAATCATACAAGTTGAAATTCTAATCATATCTTTTCACAAGTATCTTCCGTCTCCCCGAGATCGACCCCTTACTTCCCTAACTGCATTTATTTGTTGTTAGCCTAGCCAAGGGTTATTTATCTTTGATTAGGGTACGCGACAACCCGATCAAATTTTGGCGCCATTGCCGGGGAGCACGGTTTTGTTTATTTGTGATTAGTAGAGTTTTACCTTGTTTTTTTTTTCTTTTTTCTTTTCTTTTGTGCCGAGGAACACTTGTTCCTTGAGATTTTTCTCACCTTTTCCTTGTAGTATAGTGACTCTTTTCAAGTAATAGGAGTATTTTCTTTCAAAGGGATTACTTTATCTTCTCTCAATGACTATCTATTTCCAACCACCACAATGCGAGAATGAGCCTTTCCATGAATACCTCGACCGATTTTATAGCTATTCAAACCATATTATCTCTCTTGGGTATACCCTTGATGAGACCTATATGAGGAATGTCGTGATTCACGGAATGCTTATTAAGTGTCGTAGCCTGGCTATGCAATTGAGTGCTGGAAGTTTTTATCAGAAGAGAGGAAAGGAACTTTGGATTTTCTTGGACTTTATGGCATCCCAATCTCTGGATGAAATGCACCGGCGGTTAAGAATCCAAGAACAAATCAATGAAATCAGGGCTCAACTTCAAATACTCAAAGGGCAAAAGGAAGAACCCACGTTTAAAATTTGTAAGCCAATCAATTTTCCTTATGCTTTTTCAGCCCCCCCATGTGAGTCTATTTTCTCCTGTGCTTTTTCATGTCCCCCATACAAGTCTAATTCTCCCCAATCATATGAATTAATAGATGACAATGATGATGGTCCAACCTTTTCTATTGAAAGTCACTCTAGTGTCGTTCCATTTGACAATTTTGAGACCCCCATTATTGATATTGACTGTATGGTAGTCGAGACTTTAGACAAGGATGTTGTTAAGCCCATTTGTGACTCCAATGAAGAGTGGTCGATCGAGTCATCAGATTTCTTTGAAAATCCCTTCGCTAAGGATATTCCAGATTTATTTGAAAATGATACTGGGTTTTGTGAACGCAGCCTTGAAATTAAGTGGGATCAACCACCTATTTTTGATTCCCAATCCTTTGATTCACCCTACCCCCAATTAGAGTCCACTAATGATATTTTGGGAACTAATTGTTTGTTCCATGATCTTAAACATTTCACTCCATCTCTCACTGACGAGTGGAGCAGTTCAGTGGTCATCTATGAAGTTTGTCATGCGCACAATGATAAGATATATCAATTCTTACCTTCAATATTTCATGCTTATATCTTGTCAATTGCTTACATATGTTTTTGTATAGCTCATGCGCAGGTATATGATCGCTTCTAAGGGCATTGACATGCTTTTTAAGGCACAAAGAATGATTTTCATTAATAAAGAGTCTAGCAAGACATTTAAATTGCGCTTCTCGGGAGGCAACCCGTGTTCCTTTTCTTTTTGCATTTTTATTTTTGTATTCCCTTTTTCGTTGTTAGGATTTATTTTGCAGATGAAAGAGTTTTTGAAGAATCTATAAAGACCTTCCTTGTCAAGTCCAAAAGACTAGCTTGGGGGAGTCCGCGCTGACTAGTAAGCTTCACTCTTCTTTCATTTTTCCTTTTCCCCATTAAGCATCTCATTGCATATTTTGTCTTTGTGCTCACATTGAGGACAATGTGATGTTTAGCTTGGGGGAGGGATTGCATTTTCCCATTTTGCATTTTAGTTGATCATTTTTAAATTTTGAATAAAAGAAAGAGAAGATTTTTGAGAAAATTAAAAAATTTCTGAACATAATTGAATACTTTTCGTGCTTTGCTTGTTTGTTTACTATACCATCATGTTACATTTCCCAAACTTAGAGCTTTCAAAAGATAATGGTTCAATATTTATTGAATTGTGCATACATGGGGAAGTCTTGTACACAGTAGGCATGGAATGAATCTATAGATGAGTACGCTTGATCTTGACATTTGGCAAGTTACATATATTGTAGGTAGAACCTCCTTAGACTGGTACATCCATACCCAGTCTCATTTAGGTGTGTGTAGTTCTCCTTGTGATGTGTGTCATGTCAAAACGCATAAGTATGGTTCTCATTTCATTCCTATAAGCATTGCATTCATGATTCACTATGATTTGAAGCCTTTTTCACTTTAAATTGCCCCTCAAAACAAGCCCCTCCATACAAATGCTTCACAAAATAATAGCTACATATAAAAGCTGCCTACCTTTTGAGCTAGTAGCTAGACTATGGTGTGTGGGTGCTCTTTTGAGAAGATTTGTTCTTATCTGTCAAAGTGAATTTGGAAGAACGAAAAAGTTCAAGAAGTGAAGTTTTGTTCAAAAGAAAAGAAAAAAAAAGAGGAAAGAAAAAAAAATCGAAAAAATAGAAAAAGAAATAAGAGAAGAAGTTGTGAGTATCTCCTAAGAAATGTCAATTCAAACAATAGAAGGAGTTTACCCTTGTGTTTCGTGTGTAATAAGCCAATTTGTTTCTTTTGGCCTCGTTATCCGTCTTTTGGGAATTAATCGAAAGTTTGGATTGAGTATTCATTTATCATTGGTCAATTGCTAGCTCATTCTAATCTTCACATGACCATAACTGTTTGTCCACCTTTCACCCATTTCCCAAAGCCTTCTTCATATTTTTCGGCTTCTTTTCTGTGTGCATTGTGATCTTTGACTTGTGTTTTAAATTGTTTACCATATTAGACTGCGGACACATTTTCATAAGTCGTAGATAGGTGAGTGTCTCAAACATTTACACATAAAGAAATCACCTTTTACATACATGAGTGTTCGAGTGTGCTGTGAGAGTCCATTTGTCAAAAGATCATGCAAGAGCCGAAAATCTATAGTGAAATTCTTTGTGCTACGCCGTTATGTAAATCTCAGCCATGTTTATGTATCATTCTTGCCCACGTTTTTTTTGGGTTATGATTCATTATGTTTTCAAAGCTTTATGTTGAGATTTGTTTCCTGATGGTGTAGTAACCAACGCTTGCAACCTTGTCCTGGTATTGTTTGTTATGTTTGCTTGAGGACAAGCAAAGGTTTAGCTTGGGGGAGTTTGATAAGTGAATATTTGTATGGTTTTAACCCCCAATTTAGCTCGGTTTTGTATGTCATTTGTGCTTTGTTAAGCCACTTTATGAGCTAATATCGTCTTCTAGGTGAATTCCTATGTTCTAACCTGTTTTGTAGGGAAAGTGACATTTCTACGCCCTTTTTCTATATTCTCGAGCATTTGCCTAGAACCCGACGATTTGAAGAAGCAACCTTGCCCAAGTGAAAGGCATTTCAAGAAGGTTCACTAATTCGAAAGAGAGAAGAAGTAAAGACGGTTTCGTAGTTGTCGGAAGATCAATCAATTAGACGGGTGAATTCATCGCTTTACATCATACCTTATCAACAAACCCGATTGTATAAGTCAAGGGGGATGTTGGAAGTCAAGTCAAGCGAAGGAAGATGAAACGTTAGTCAAATACTTCTAGATGACAACTTACCCGATCGGGTAAGTGTGTACCCGATCGGGTATGTGTGCTGCTTCGAGCATTGCGGCTCCTTCATTCTATTTTTGACCTATGTGTTTAATGCCCGACCTCTTCTCCACGAAACCCTAATACTATAAATAGATGCTCTAGCCCTCATATCATATCATCCATCCCTTCACACAACATCTCTTCTCTTCTTACATTTATCTTTAGTTTAGTTCTTCTTCTTTCTTAGTTTAGTTTAGTTTTAGTTTTCTCTAGTTTAGTTTAGTCTAGTTCTAAGTTTTCTTCAATTGTAGTTGTTCTAGTTGTAATTGGAATTCAAGTTTCCGGGTTTGCATTTCCTATTCAAGTTCTTGTTCCATTTCATCAATATGTTAATCTACATGTGTGAACCTACTTCCCTAGATCCTTTTCTATATTGAGTCATTAATTATTGTTTTAGTTTTCTAGCATTAGTAATAACCATTGTGACAATCATACAAGTTGAAATTCTAATCATATCTTTTCACAAGTATCTCCCGTCTCCCCGAGATCGACTCCTTACTTCCCTAACTGCATTTATTTGTTGTTAGCCTAGCCAAGGGTTATTTATATTTGATTAGGGTACGCGACAACCCGATCACAACCACAAACTCAACAACTATTATCCTTTTCCCAAAATCCTCCTCCTTTAATAATTATTTAGGTTAAGATAATCATAATAATCTAATTTGAACAACATAGGGTAATCTAACCACATATGACAAAGGGCAAGGCCCAATCATCAACATAATCCTGTAATTCTTAACAACTGGCTCGCCCCTATTTATTTAATTTATAAAGCTCCTTCACTCGCTCCTCTCGCTTCCTCTCTCTAACGCTCGAGCCTCTTCCGCTCCTTCTAACCGCGCCGAGTCCTTCCAACCGCTAGCAGCCAACTCGCTCCGTTCCTGCACTCATTCATTCCGACCGCCTCTTTTTAGGGGGATCTGGTCGAAATATTGGCCGGCGGTCACCCGACTAGAGGGACTGAGAAATTAACGATGACCTGCCTGAAGTGTTCTTCAAGCGCTTAAAATTTCTTTTTAAAGTCTTTTTCCTACACCTGTAGAGTTGCTCGTAGTCGGTATGCAGTCCTACTATCTAAATTTAGTATCGGAAGGAGAAGGGGGTGTCTGAAGCGACACCTTTTATATTATACTCTAAATTTTTTTACGAATTGACTCTGGTGATGGTCATGATCCACGCATGTTGAAGATAGTTGTTATAAAATTGATAGAACCTAAAATGGATGAAACACCAGAGAGATGACTCGAGGGCTACCCTTTCACCCCGACCGCGCATCCACCTCAAATCTATCTTCTCTTCTTACCTGGTGAACGATCAGAGGTCTCCTCTAATCACCACGATTCCTTCCTAGCAACCCCAATCTCGTCCTATCCATAAAAGATCTTCCTTTCAATTGTGCCAGTATGCGGGTTAGGAGCTGGGTAAAGAAGAAATTTCATCGCATCCCACGGCTATCTAGGATCAATCAAAAGTTGCATCAACCCTGCCTTTTTTGTTTTGCAAGTCAAGTAAAGTCTTGCGTGGGCCCATAAGGGGACTGGAGCAGGCTACTATGAGACAAAAGATATTCTTTCCTCGGTCTGCCCAAGTTCAGCGGTCTCTACCCAAGTAGCTGTGGCCCATGCAAGGGACCTGAAACCTGTTAATCATGCTATTTTTTCTTCCAACCAATCCCTTTAATCCCCTTTTCTGCAGTAGTATATATCTCGTTTTAATAATTAATTAAACGTTAATCCCATACTAATTACTCATAATTACTGTAATACTCCGTATTTATGTGTGTTGGCACTCGGCCAAGTAGGGCTTAATCGACCGAGTGGATAGTGTACTCGGCCGAGTAGAGTCTACTTGACCGAGTAGGATGGTCTGTCGTCTAAATTAGCATTCTGTTCTTGTGTACTCGGCCAAGTGAGTTAGGCAATCGACCGAGTAAGTTGTACTCGGTCGAGTACATGTTGTACTCGATTGAGTACGATGGGTTTCGAGGGTATTTTGGACGGTTGATTAAGGATTAATAAGAGGGATAAGGTTTCATAATTGTCATTACGTTTCACGGCAAAACCTATTTTCTCTCTCAAAAACTCTCTATAACTCCTCAAGAACATCTTTAATCTTTCCGTGCCGGATCCGATTTATCGCTACTTTGTTGATTGCATTGGTATGTATCTTTACTTTGTGATTTGTATGTATTGTTATAAACCCAAATTGATTTGGGAGAAAGGGAAACAAGGGTTAGTATTAATTATGTTAATTGCATGTTTAGGGGAAGTAATTCATAAAAGAAGATTGTTGTTTGAATTATTGTGATTTGCTGCAGATTTGCAAAAAAGGTAGGGTTTCCTACTCAATATTTGTGTTGCTAATTGATGAGATGATATTGTTATTGTGATATTTATGATGTTGTGATTGTCGATATTGATGATGGTCACGATGATGGAGTTTGGGGTATTCTGATGGTTACTATGGTTTGGTGATTCCGTTGGGAAACGGATCACGCCCTGAGTTCGCCCCCGTAGTTATCCCGCTACATGGGGGTTGTGCACATTAATGTTCCGGGTTTGTCTTGTTGCGGTGAGATAGAAGTTTGACGCATGTGGTTGCGGTCCAGGGTCAATAAGTGGTTTTTGTAGAGCAGGAATGGTAACCTGAGTCTACTGAGGTGTCCGTTGTGGTGTCCATCTGGTTTTTCTTTCCCTTGTGCTTATCTTGTACGTTGGTCGATATATGCGAATACTGACCCCGTTATTATTTTATAAAACTGTGATGATTCATTGGGGAATGGGGAGCAAGTGATCAACATGTAACTTATTGAGTTGCGCTGGGATGTCGAGGGGATCCCCACTATCGAGTCACAGCTTCCGCGGAGTCTACCAGAGTCGTGCATTAGACATTACTTCACTTTATCTTATGATTGTCATTTTTGGATTATTGGTCTAGACGGTATGCCGTCTAGTTTGAGACGATGTATTGATATTTAAACATTAATTAAATATATATATATATATATATATATATATATATTGTTTCTTTTATCGCTTGAATTGATATGTACTACCTCGGGCAACCGAGATGGTAGCACTCTCATGTGTTAAGGGGATCTTGTAAAGCACCTTGGTGTATGGGGGTTTACAATTACACATAACCCTAACTTAAAAGATTACAAGAATAAATCATAAGGTAATTGCTGAGGATTACTTACAAAGCTTTAGAAAGATGGAATAGATCTAGAATGAAAAAACCACCAACACTCCAAGGATGCTCAAGAAGGGTCTAGGGAGTTAAGAGAGAGATACTGGGGGTTTTGTGAGGGTTTGAGTTACTAGTGAAGGTTTAAGAAGAAACAAGAGAAAAGGAACTCTTTTATATGGGATAGGGCCAACGCAGGGAAAATATTACAAAACAGCTGACACGACGTTTACTCGACCGAGTAAAAAGGTCGCTCGGTCGAGTGACATTCACCCGACCGAGTTCGTATAAACTCGATCGAGTGCCAACAAATTGACCACTTGACCAAGTGAACCCCCACTAGACCTGAGGTATTACACTCGTAGCCTCGAACTTTATCCCAGCTCGACATCCATGCAGCAACCATCACAAATAGCAAATGAATCATCACAAATGGGTTTTTGAAAAAGATTTTAGATAGACATATGAAATAAAAAGAAGTCAACCAACAATTCAGTAGAAAAAACCAATACACATAACCAACCTTGAAAGTGACAACATTGTCAATGTATACTCAACAATCAACAGGCAAAGTAGAACAGTGGACTACAGTGGAATAAAATCACACGGCGAACGTACTCGCCATAAATACATATCAACATTCAGTAATCAACAAAGGTTACTGTGGAACTTAAATCACACAGCGAGCATGATCGTCCACAAGTAAATTCAAATCACACGGCGAACGTGCTCTCTACAAAACTTACCCCACATATCATTAATGCGCACATCTCTCTAATGGCCGGGCCAAAAGAGGAGACTCGGGGTGGGATCCGTGATCACGGCACCAGAATCAATTATTCGTATTGATTACCCATATAATTTCTCAATAGTCTTAATATCAATCCACAATTCACAATAATCAATCATTCCATAACAATTGTTGTCACAGAAATCATTCCATACTTATCCTATTTCTTGTGGCACAATGGAAACAAGCTTACATTTATTTCAAAACGATCTTACATTTACTTCGGGCTTGGGGTACTGTTAGGTAAGGTATGGGAGGTCGTGTGACTAGCTAGAGGTGGATAGGGGACCATGCGTTTGTGAGGGTGAAGGAGTGGGTGGAGAAAGAAATTAGAGAGGTTGGGCAAAACGGATGCTATAAAGTTAGTCTACAACTAGTGACAAAAATATTTCGTTCCTCTTCTGAACTCTCTCTTCCTGTTCCTTGAAAATGTCCTTTTTGGTCCTATAACACTTTTGAACAAAATAGGATCATGGGTTTAGAACTTTATGCGCTCCACCGGGAATTCCGCCTACCCATATATGATATAAATCCACAACTCAATCAATGGAACTCCTGATGAACAAGGTCATCTTTTCAGTGGTGGAGCTAGGGGCAAGCAAGGGCGCTCTCCCCAGCGAATAAAATTTTCAAAATTTAAAATTAAAATTTTCAAATATACCTTACAAGATTAGTCTTTTACCCCCTTTAAAAAATTTCACCCCTCAAAATTAAATTCTGACTCCGCCATTGCGGGTTTTCATTCTTTCCTATGACTACAAACAACAAATTGTAATAAGATTAGATCAATTATAACTATTCTTAGTGTAATGTGACATGTGCAATTGAAATAGGCGCACGTGCATTTAATCTATTGGTTCATTGCTGTAATTCTTAATTATGAGTGAATGACAAACTCACATGACTACATGAGATTAGTACATTATTAATGGATTGAAACTATGATTAGTTTGTTGCCACCTCACGCTAAATGAGATGATATTCTTGGAACACATGGCCCAACTTAATTTATGGGCTCATCCTATGAATCTGACTGTTGGCTATAGGGTGGTTATTGAAGTGATTATACATTGATGGCCCTTTCTAGCTAACTGTGGCCCAACTCCGTAATCATGTTTAGTCTTCATGTACTATTCTACTCTACTAGACTACTACCACTAATTTTCACGATCCTACTTCTAAATTATTGATCAACATGTAATGGGACCCATGACATTATAAACGCTTTTTTAATAATAAATATACTCCCTCCGTCCCGGTCTATTTTGTACGGAAGCGTGTTAAGACGATGCAAAAACAATACCAAGATAAAGAGCACGAGAGTTTACGTGGTTCACTATCAATATGATAGTTACGTTCACAGGGCTAGGGAAATATTTCACTATGTGAGGAGAGAATTAAAGATTACAAAAGATGAGCTCTCAAACTTGCCTATTCAAGTTTGATACATTTCTCTCTTACCTTAAAGGCTAATACCTAGTGTTTTTATATACTTATTTCAAACTATAAAAGACCTATTAAGTTTAGGAAATAAGACAAATAGGAAACTTACACAATTTTGTAAAGTAAGTTTTCTTAAACAAACCAAATTTCCATCTTTAATAAAACTTTCACATATCATAAAGCGACTCAAAGAGTCACATATCTAACAATCTCCACCTTGACTCGAACAGTCGCAATTCGGAACGACTTTTAAATCAACTGAGCCCCACCTCTGATACCAGTCCCATGCCAAAACACACCGTGCTAGCTCCACCTTAGCCAAGATGAGCCCAACACTATAGCCAGAACATGACTCTCGCCGAAGTCTAATGCCTACGTCGAGGCATGGGCGCACCCGTCGGGGTTCCTTTCGCGTGCTCGCAATGGAGCACTTGCACCCTCGCTAAGGTGACCCCCCCCTCACCGGAACACGCTAGCTAACTGGTAACTCTTCATAAAATCACCTCCCGATCCAAATCTTCTGGCTTAGACTTGTTGCTCGAGACACAATAGCTACCTTTTAGTATACAAGGCTCGAAATCTCAAAACCTTATCATACTCTCCGCAATTGAAAGACTCTTTGTTGTTCTTCTTGACGACGCGTTACCTCAATCAGCACTTTATGAGTATCGGATAACTCCCCCTTACGGTTGATACAATCATCTTCAACACAAGACGAACTCTTCAATCCGGTTGTTGAACTTCTTCTAGTTAATCCAGATCCATCGACCACTAGAGCCTTAGCAAGCTCCACCTCACTGTCAACACCATCAACTATCAACCCATATGCAATATTCAACCCCTCCTAGTATGACTCACCTTTATCTGTTATAGTCAGAAATTATTCATTCCCGTAAATTTGTCGATCTTTGTAGCTATCTCTTGTGCCATCATCTCCCCCGGCTCAAATAAACTAGCTCAGATGCCAAATGTAACGGAGGCGTACTATTACCAAATAGCTAGTTGATTAGGGTGATAAGAACAAAATAATAGCGAATAACAAATTAAGTGACACACAGATATAATAGTACGAGGCGTTTTGGGAAGGAGCCCAAGAGTGAATATGTGAGGGTTTGGCCCAAAGCGAACAATATCGTACTATTATGTACCGTGGACACAAGTGCAGCAGAGGCAATACATAAGGTATCAACGCTTTCGCACAACAAGTGGTATCAGAGCTCAATGTTCAACTTGGACTAGACACAAGAAAAAAGCATCAAAACCAAGACTTAAAGGGTGTCTTACACTATAAGGCGTGGAAATTATACTAGCTCGAGGGAGAGCTAATACGTTCGTGAAGGCGACATGGGTCTCACGGTGATGAGACAAGTCGTCAAAGAGAAGATTCTCAGCGATCCAACGAGGTGGGATGAGGCTTAATGGAGGCAACAAAAGCGGTCCATGGTAAATTCAAAGGCGGCCGGGGTTGGCGAGCTCTGGATGCGGACCCAGTTTAGGGTATATTGGATAAAGAAGATTTTGGTACGTGGGTGTAGCACAAGTTCCGTGCAGGGACAAATGGACCCCTAGGGAGACACATGGTGTGTCAGTTAAGGGGAGGTTATCAAGACTTGGTGATGTTAAGGGTGTCTAGGAGTTGGGGTTGTATGATGTGAGGAGGTCCTCCATAGAAGTCAAAGTCCGAGTTAAGATGATGGTACTTGGTTTGAGGGGAGGATTGTTCAAGTCAAACTCATGTTCCACATCGGTATTAGAATAAAGGTAAAATAATATCTTTATAAGTGTCCACAAATATAATAGTACGAGGACTTTTGGAAAGGAGCCCAAGAGTAAATCCGTGAGGGCTTGGCCCAAAGAGGGCAATATCGTACTATTACGGACTGTGGACACAGGTGCAGCAGAGGCCCAACATAAGGTATCATCGCTTCCGCACAACAAGGTCAATTGTTGTCCTTTCACTTTGGCACAAAGGATAAGGAAAGAATTGGCCACCATTTGTGGTTTCTACTTAGTGGATGACAAGTGGACAATAGTCTTATTTAGGGGTCAATTATTTATTAGGAAAACATTCCTAATATAAAAAAGAACGACAATTGACTGAGACACCCAAAAAAGAAATAAGACAATTAACCACATCAGAGGGAGTATATCGTAAGGTTAAGGCTTAAAGAGTCGAAGGTACACATTAACATTTTATGTTATAGTTATAAAATGGTGAAACCGTCTCTCAGTAAACTTACTCGTAGTGTAATGTGAAATGAAGAAATTTTTACCTATCAATAAATATGGCAAAATAAGATATATAATTATATCTTCTCATAATAAATATAACTGAGGAATTATAAGGTTTCAATGAAGCCCTTCATCATATGTTCATGTTAAATGAAGGTAAGTACTCCGTAATATTTAGAGCTATACTAAGCCATATAAATGAACTTTTTTTTGGTAATCATCTTGTACAAGGTATATAGACCAATATAGGTAAAGGAAAATGACATGATTTTACGAAAATAACATAATTTATATGAAAACAACTTATATGAATAGCTGATATAAACATAATAACAACATGCCTTCAAATAGATAAGAATGATAAGCATATTTTTTTGTAGCATATCAAATATCTTATCTCCATCTATTGTATTTTTCTAGATTGGAGTATACATACAATCAACCCAAATTCTTATTTACGACGGGTATATCCGTCACAAGCTTATAACAGGTTGAATTTCCTCTTATAAGCTTATGACTAATATACCCGTCAGAAGTGAAATCAACTGTACAATTAAATCTATCACGTCAAAATGAGTTTCAACATTCAACTAGTAATTGAAAAAGGATACATGAGTGAAATTAGTTAAGCTGTTTACAACAATATTTAGATGCAAAGATATGGAGTTAAGGGGTACGTGCATGGTGCGAGGTTGACAAGGATGATGCATGGTTTAATTATTTATGTTGTCGGCCGGTCACCAAACTAGCCAGTGATCATCCTTGTTTAACTTGCTTACTTATTGCCCTATTATTCTATACTCCCAAATTCCATATATTCTTGATAATGACAACACCGCCTTTTTCTACTTTTTTTTTTATTATGTATTAAAAAAGTAGATGCAAGTCATACAACATCTTACCTTCCTCAATCATCATTCTATCATTGGTCGTCGGCTCGTTGCTAGACGCCATTATAAATATTTACTGTGCATGCACTAGTTGTAGATGATTGGAAATAAGTTCTAATTTTCATCCCCTTGAAATAATAAGACAACATAATGTAAGATATATGTGAAATATTAAATATTATTGCTTGAATAATATAATGATATAAGGGTTGTTTATATATACTAATTATAACGCTTGGGGAAAGGAAAACCTAATACAATATTTCCTAATCACATTATAGTAACAAGACGGAATATGGAAAACGAAATATTAACGAGTTAATTACCTATTTACATAATTTCTTAATAATCACAAGATATGCCTAATACGGTCCCGCAGGATGGACGACCCAAAGGTGAGACCAATCTTGGAAACCAAAAATGTGAAACGAGGAGACGGAAGAGCTTTCGTAAGCAAGTCGGCAAGTTGATCAACACCGGAGATATGAGTAACACGAAGAAGACCTTGCTGAATACGTTCACAAACAAAATGAAAGGACATGGCAAGATGGTTCAATCGAGAGTGAAACACGGGATTCTTAGAGTAATGAGTGGCACTCAGGTTGTCACAATAGATGACGGGGGTAGGAAAAGACGGAGCACGAAGCTCAGTGAGCAAAGACTGAAGCCACATGAGCTCGGTAGTAGTTGCAGCAACAGCTAGGAATTCAGCCTCGGTAGATGAGCAAGCCACTGCTCGCTGCTTTTTGGAGGACCAAGACAGAGCATTGCGACCGAAGTAGGTAATATAACTGGTTGTAGAGTGTAACGCATCATGATCACCCCCCCAATCCGCATCACTATAAGCTTGAAGACAGGGTGAAGAATTTTGATAGAGTTGAAGACCCGCATGGGAGGTGCCATTAAGGTAGCGGAGAAGACGCTTTAAGGCAACCCAATGTAGTTCAGTTGGATATTGTATAAATTGAGCCAATCTGTTGACGGTGTAAGCAATGTTTGGTCGCGTGAAAGACAAGTATTGAAGACTACCAAGCAAAGCCTGATAGTCAGTGGTGTCTAGGAGAGGTGAGCTCCCGTCTTTGTGAAGGTGAGGGTGTACAACTTGAGGAGTGCTGGCCGGTTTCGACTCAAGGAGCCGATGTTTACTTAGTAAGTCATGAATGTATTTGGTTTGAGTGAGAACTAATGTAACACCCGCAAATGTACCCTATTTTATTTTAATATATTATATTATTATTAATTAGCGTAATTTTAGATTTAGAATAGAACTTAGTTTTCCGTGTCTAATTTAGTAAATCCGTGCCCGTAATCGGATTCTACTCGGAATTTCGTGTGGGTTACGCCTTGGGTCACATGTTGGGCCTTTTTCCGATTCTCTACTCACTTAACTTGGCCCATATCTTATTCATTCTTCCACTCAATTTTTCAGCTCACTATTCATTCCCCTTCAACCTCACAAAACACACACAAACCCTAACTCACCACCATTGTTGAACCTCTAGCTTTTTCATACAAATCACAGCATGTCTCAATCAATTCTTACCCAAGTTCATTGATTCTTAGCTAGTTCTTCTCCTTTCCTTCTTCTCCTTCTTTTAAGGTAATAAAAATCCCGTCTTTGTCACTTTAGTTTTCTCATCTTTTTCTCAAGGTGAAATAATCATCTTTTTACATGAATTTGTAGGAGGAGACCTTCGAGATCCCGACAAGGATTACTATCTAGTGGAAGAAGACCTAGAAGTCGAGTGAAGACGCAAAAAGGTAACGGTGAAGGGTTACTCGATATCAATATGTGTTTTAAGTGTTAATTCCTTGCCTTAATTTCATATGGATATGTATTAGTTGTTCATTATATGTGTAAATTCATCTCATGTGCTTATCTTTCACTAAAGTTATGCTAAGTTACATTTATGTTGTTAATTATGTCTACTTATCATGCTTGAACTTAAGTTGGGCAATAAATGTGCCTTTGGTTTCCTTAATTAATCTTATGCAATGATTAGTTATGATTAGAATGCATTTAATGTGATTTGTTGATAATAAATGATGATTGGAGTAAATGGGTATCAAAGGACTTGGAGTAATTGTTGTTGTTGTGTGTTGATTTCGGGCTTGTTGTCCCAACCGGCCCCCCGGCCGCCGGTCACCCCAACCGGCTGGGAGCCCCTGTAGTGAAATTGGACAAGTTTGGTGGATTTTCGAGTAATGTAAGTCCCAGCCGGCCCCACCGGCCGCCGGTCCCCCCAACCGGCTGGGAACCCCTGTATATTTTGGTTGATTGTTTGATGGACTGCATGCCCCAGTCGGCCACCCGACTGCCGCCCCCACCAGCTGGGAGTCACACCTCTTTCCCTCCCTTTGTTTTCGACCAAGTCTACAAGTCCCAGCAGGCCCCACCGGCCGCCGGTCCCTCTGACCGGCTGGGACTCACTGCGCTGACTTCTTTTCGTAAAGTGATCATATCTCATTCGTTACTTGCTTGTTTTGGGCTAGTGAGATACTGTTGGAACCGTAAGAGAATAAGATATCACCTCCACTTTGAATTTCTGCATTTTCATGTCTAGAACTCTATTTATGACCGTTTTAAGTGGACCCTTGTTTTAGTTAGTTTCCAAACTTGTTGTTTTGAGATCAGATCTATGTTTCTTATTCATTATACTTCTTAAACTTGGTCTAATGCTTATGTAATCACGTATTGTCTCATGTTTATCATTGTTACATTTATATCATGCTTATATCACATGTTTTGTGACGGTTTTTGATATGTCCCCTTTTGAGTCAATTCTACCTTATGTATTTGATTTGAGCACTACTTGTTGGTTGCTTTGAACTCTCATATCCCGGCTACACCTTATCCTCGTTAGACTGGATTGTCGGACCGATGGGGTGTATCCTTGATGCTTGTATGCATGTTTTAGTGGGGATATGACGACGTTGTTAGGAGGTGAACGCAATGCGTTGATCGACCCGGCCGTCAAATGTTGTATCCTTGCGAGGTGGTGTCATTGCATGTAGCGTACTAGCTTGACTTTGACTATAAATCTCTTTCCGCCTCTTTCATGTGGTTTAGCCGAATTTGGGGTACTCGACGTCCTTTGAAATTGATCGAGTCTTGGATAAGGAACGTCATACCACATGTCAAATCGGGAAACGTCTTATCCCGAGAGTCTAGCCAGGTTTAGACGAGGACCGTATTATTATCGTCGTCCTACCGAGAGGATTAGAGTCTTGTGTTCGTGAAACGTCTTATCGTACACGGTTCCGGGGAACGCCTTACCCCATGGACATGTTTGTCTGGGTCTTGTGTGTGTGAAACGTCTTATCGTACACAGTTCCGGGGAACGTCTTACCCCGTGGACATGTATGTCTAGGTCATGAGTATACGAAATGTCTTATCGTATACGGTTCAGGGAAACGTCTTATCTCGTGGACTTCCATTGACTTGTCTTGTTATTGTACATGATGCTAGTGCGTGCCATTTACCGTGAGAGTTATGTTGTCATATTCGTATGTTTGGATGGTTGTTTGTAAATTGAATTATACGTGAACATTGAGTTGAACTCTTGAATGAAATAGATGATTAAATTGGTTTGTATGTCGAGTCTCTACCTTATCAAGTATATGCTACTAACGGTGAGATGTAAGCCCTCATGTGTATATAGTTGCCTAAGGGTGTCTTTCCCGAGTCGGTTCAAAATCTGATGCTTACTGTTTGGTATCCCATATGACTATAACATATTATATTGAAATGCATGTTTTTACTTCACGTGACTCACTTGAATGTATGTATATATATATATATAGGGGCGGGTTCCCATGCGAACTGAAGTACGGTGCGAACCGTACGAACTAATCCAGATACACATGTTTATACTGCTGGATACATATGTTTATACTGCCAGATACATCTATCAAAGATGTATCTAATAATATTATTAAATGTATCCAGTAGTATTAGTAGATGTATCTACCACCAACCACCCTTCCACTGCCACCCACGTCACCACCACCATGACAACCACCCACACCACAACATGCCCCACCATTCATGAACACCATCACACACCTCATGACCACCACATCACCGCCATAGGCGCGCGCACTCCACACGACCATCACCAACCTTTTCTTCTTTGAAATCCACAGACCCGCAGCCACCGCGGACTCACCCAGACCCACCATGACCCCCACTCCACCACAACCCACAACCACCGCTGCCATCACCCCCACCACCATCAAGCCCACCACTATGCGGAACTAACAGAAAACCCAAGCCCAATCGGCCAATCGCCGGCGATATTTACGACCCTATAAATTACAACGTCGACAACATTACCTGCCACCTCAAATAGAGCCGATGCTACCACCGCTCACCACCACTACGTCGCTCAACATCAACATCACTACTAATCTGCCTCCTCGCCCAAAATTTTAGAAAATAAATTGATGATAACCTGCCTGAGACACCACCAGACGCAGAGGAGTTGTCGATGAAGAAGAAGTGACGACGAAGCGAAACGAGTGTCTAGCGTAGGTGAAGGATCAATGATGGTGCATCTGAGATGGTGAAGTTGTCGATGTTCCGGTGGAAAGGTACACAAAACGAAGATGCAGTTGATCATCGGTGCCGTCGTATGATTAAAAATGATGATGACTTGAGACACCACCACGAGTCGGCGAGTCATCGCCGGTAGGTCATATTCTTCGTCGGTGGTGATTCTGGTGAAGAAGTCGGTGGTGGATGAGAAAATGGTAGGATGATGGCACTTACTGGTGTTTGAAATTAGAATAGGTTATGGGAGTGTTGGGCTTAGATTGATTATAATAGAATTGGGCTTTGGTTTGGTCTTCTTATTTTGGTAGTTCGTACGGTTTGCACCGAACTATTAGTTCGCACAGGAGCTCAATTCTATATATATATATATATATATATATATATATATATATATATAGAGAGATAGGTTCTTATGAGTCCTTCATATCTTGTGAGTCCATGAGTCCTCATCTTGGCCATTGGATGGAAGAGATGGAGGGACAAGATTAGAAATAGATGGAGGGATAAGATTAGAAGGAAAATGGATGGACAAGATGAGAACAAGATGGAGGGACAAGATTAGATTAAAATGAGTGGGGTTTAGTGAATTCCACCTACACATGACCTTGATATTGTAACAATATCATTTTGAGCCAAGTTTTTGTAACTTCAGCGTTTTATGAGTGTAACTTCAGTCATTACGAGAGTAACTTCAACCATTATTTTTGTAACTTCAAACTAAAATGTGATTTCGACTATACAAATTTGAATTTATGTAACTTTAAGACATGTTTATGCAATTTTAGCCGTTTTGTGAGGGTAACTTCAATAATTATGAGTGTAACTTCAACCCTTATTTGTGTAACTTTAAACAAAAATGTGCTTTCGTCTATACAAATTTAAGATTATGTAACTTTAAGACAAATTTTTGTGATTTTAGCATTTTTATGAGTGTAACTTCAGTCATTACGAGTGTCACTTCAACCATTATTTGTGTAACTTTAACCTAATATGTTATTTCGATTATACAAATTTGAATTTATGTAACTTACACACTTTTTTGTGATTTTAGCATTTTTATGAGCGTAACTTCAGTCATTACAAGTGTAACTTCAACCAATATTTGTGTTACTTTAACCTAATATGTGATTTCAACTATACAAATTTTACAATTTATATGATACTTTAATTTGAATATTTTATAGTAACTTTAAGTAAAGGTTAGGTAACTTTAGTCCTTACTAAGTGTAACTTCAATTTTTAATAGTGTAACTTAATTTTCAAATAGTTGAATTACAGTCCTTAAAAGTGTCACTTCAAGCCTTAATTGTGTCACTTCAGTCTCTAATTATGTAACTTCAGTCCCTAATAGTGTAACTTCAGTCCCTAATAGTGTAACTTCAGTCCTTTTAAACCCAGTACAAAATAGTGTAACTTCAGTAGATAAAAGTGTAACTTCAGTACATAAAAGTGTAACTTCAGTACATAAAAGTGTAACTTCAGTACATAAAAGTGTAACTTCAGTACATAAAAGTGTAACTTCAGTACATAAAAGTGTATCAGTACATAAATGTGTAACTTCAGTACATAAAAGTGTAACTTCAATACATAAAAGTGTAACTTCAGTACATAAAAAAAAACGAGATCTAAAATAAAAAAAAAAAACATAAGAAATTTGAAAAATTAAAAAAAAAAAAAAAAAGAGGATTTTGAAAAAAAATACCTTTAAAAAACGAGATCCAATTTTTAAAAAGTATTTTTTTTGCCTCTTTTTTCCAGAATTTAATTATAGTAGATCTAGAAAGTAAATATAATTTAAAAAGATTACTTTAGTCAAACTTTAGTTAATAATTGTGTAACTTCAAACATTATATGTGTAACTTCAATCGTTATATATTTATATGTTAACTTCAATGAAATAATGTGTAACTTCAATGTAATAATGTGTAACTTCAGTGAAATAATGTGTAACTTCAGTGAAATAACAACTTCAATGAAATAATGTGTAACTTCAATGAAATAATGTGTAACTTCAATGTAATAATGTGTAACTTCAATGTAATAATGTGTTACTTCAATGTAATAATGTGTAACTTCAGTTAAATAATGTGTAACTTCAGTGAAATAATGTGCAACTTCAGTGAAATAACACATCTAACCACAAAAAACAAAGGGTGATTTTGAAATCTGAAAAAATAAAAGTAATAAACATGAGAAAATTGGGGAAAAAAAACAAGATTTAAAAAGAAAAAGTAAATATGAAAAGAAACAAAGTAGATCTAGAAAAAAAACATATAAAATAAAAATAAAAAACATGTGCAATCTTAATAAAAAAACAGATATATTAAAGAAAATATAAGAAACTTTTTAAAACAAGATCTAATTTTTTTAGATCTGAAACTTGGTGGTGGTTGTTTGGTGGGATGTTGATGTTGATGGCGGATGCAGGGGCGGAGGAGGGAGCACGAGAAACATGAGGTAGGGGGTGAGGGAGAGGGACGGTGGCAGAGGCAGGAGGGAGGAGGGTGGCGAAGAGGAGAGTGGCGGTGGAGGTGGGTGTTGATGGCGGATGCAGGGGCGGAGGAGGGAGCACGGGAAACATGAGGTAGGGGGTGAGGGAGAGGGACGGTGGCAGAGGCAGGAGGGAGGAGGGTGGCGAAGAGGAGAGTGGCGGTGGAGGTGGGTGTTGGTGGAGGAGGCTGGTCGCAGGAGGATAGGCGGTGGAGGAGATGCCGACGGTGGCATGGGCGGGACAGCGGTGGTAGGCGGCAGGGGCGGGAGATGCCGACGGTGGCAGGGGAGGGGGCTGGGGAAGGCTGACGGGTGGTGGTGAGTGAGGAAGAAAGGAGAGTATTTTTTGAGGTTTTATTTTTTGGGGTTTTATTTTGTGAGAATAATGAGAGAGAAGGGAGGTAGAGAGAGAGTGAGTGGATGTGAAAATGAGAAGAATGAATGGATGGAAGAGTATTTGTATTAGGGTTTGATGAGGATTGGATTGGGTGTGTCTCACAATCTTGGCCTTTCATTTTGTTTTAATCTCAGCCCCTCATCCTCTTGAACCAATGGCTTGGATGAGGACTCATGGACACACAAAAAAGAGGTGGACTTTCTTGATCCTTTCTCTATATATATATATATATATATATATATATATATATAGAGAAAGGATCAAGTGAGTCCATCCCAAAACATTGAGTCCATAAGTCCTCTTAAAGGCCATTGGATCATGAAAATGGATGGTGGAGATTCTAATACCAAAATTGTAATTAGTAAGGGTTTAACCTTAATTAAATCACTAATACCCCATCTCTCTCACTCATTTCTTATCCAATTCATTCATTCTAAACATTTCTCCTTCTCTCTCTAAAATCCACTCTCTCTTCTCATCTTTTCTCTCTAAACTCACTCCAACCACCTTCCTCACCTTTTCTCTTCTTCTCCGCCGGCCACCGGCCACCACCTCCGGCCTCCACCCATATATTTTAAAAAAAAATTCGTCCTCACTGCCTCCTTAACCCCTCGTCTTTAACACCACTTCCGTCCCTCCCCTAACCCACTTCTGCCGCCTTCTTCACCACTAACCACCACCAACAAGCGCCGCCTTCTTCACCACCAACATGCGCCGCCTCCTTGAACACCAAAAACCGTCTTCCTTCACCACCAACAACCACCACGAAAGCAAACAAACACAAAAAAAAAAACTAGATGTGGAAGAAATAAACCCAGATCTGAAACTCCGCCTCCCCACGACGCCATCACCAACAACCGTACCTGCTTGTCTCTTCCTCCTCGGCTCCTCTCCCTCCTCCTCACCATGCCTCGCCCTCCTTTTTCTTTTCAGATCTGAAAATGGGGGACTGGTGGTGGAGAGAGTCGGAGGGTCGCGGGTCTGGAGGGTTGTGGTTGTGGGTGTTGGTGGTGTCGAGGCGTCGGGAAAGGGTTAAGGTTGTGGGGAAAGGGGTGGTGGCGTCGGGTGGAGGTTGTCGTTGTTGTTGTCGTTGTGTTGTGGTGTTGTGGTGTTGTGTTGTTGTTGCTGTGATGCTGTTGTGTTGTGTTGTTGCTGTTGTGTTTAAATTTCTTATTTTTTTAGTTCTTTTTCTTTTTTTTTGTTGCTTAAATTTTCAGATTTGTTTTTTTTTTGATATGATAAAGGGGACTTTAATAATGTCTATTAAAGTAACACAAGTATTCTATTAAAGTTACACACCTTATATATTAAAGTCACATATGTAGTCTATTAAAGTTATTTCTTATAGTTTTGTTATTTCTTATAGTTTATTAGGTTTAGATCTGATTTTTTTGAGTTACACTTTTAAGGCTTGAAGTTACACTTATAAGGCTTGAAGTTACACTTATAAGGCTTGAAGTTACACTTATAAGGCTTGAAGTTACACTTATAAGGCTTGAAGTTACACTTATAAGGCTTGAAGTAACACTATTAAGCCTTGAAGTTACACTTTTAAATAATAAAGTTACATTATTAAAAACTGAAGTTTTTATGTTTTTATTTTTTAGATCTCATTAGAATTTTGCCTACGTTACACTCTTATGTTTTGATTTTAGTATGATTGATGGTGTATTTGGACTGAAGTTACACTATTTTGTACTGAAGTTACATTATTTTGGACTGAAGTTACACTATTTTGTACTGAAGTTACACTGGTAATGACTAAAGATAACATGTCTTAAAATTTCTTTATTAAAGTTACATGTCTTATTTATTAAAGTAACACAAAATGACCTCAAAGTTACACTTGCTATTATTAAAGTAACACTTGTTTCACTGAAGTTTCATATATAATGACTGAAGTTACACTTTTAGTAACTGGAAATACACTTTTAGTTACTAAAGTTACCCATATAATGACTGAAGTTACCCATATAATGATTGAAGTTAGACAGTTTTTTTTGTTGATGTTACACATTTTTTTATATGTTTTATGTTTTTTTTTGAATTTGTTATGTTTTTATTTATTTATTTTAGATTTCGTTTTTTTTATTTTTTATTTTTTTATGGCGTTTTTATTTCTATATCTGAAATTACACTATTTTAGACTAAAGTTATATAATTGAAGTTACTAGGTTTGGACTGAAGTTACATATGTTTGGACTGAAGTTACATAGGTTTGGACTGAAGTTACATAGATTTGGACTGAAATTTGACTAGTTTGGACTGAAGTCACACTAGAAAAGACAAATGCATAAAATTACACAATAAATGACTAAAGATACACAAATAATAATTAAAGTTTCACTAATATAGTAAAATGATAAAGTAAAGTCACATTTTAGCTTGAAGTTACACAAATAATGGTTGAAGTTACACTCAGAAAAAGGCTAAATTCACATAAACTTGTCTTCAAGTTTCATAAATTCAAATTTATGTCGCCGAAATCACATTTTAGCTTGAAGTTACACAAATAATGGTTGAAGTAACACTCGTAGTGACGGAAGTTTCTTTCATAAAATGGCTAAAATCACATAAACTTGTCTTGAAGTTTCATAAATTCAAATTTATGTAGTCGAAATCACATTTTAGTTTGAAGTTACATAAATAATGGTTGGAGTGACACTCGTAATGACTGAAGTTACACTCATAAAAAGTCTAAAATCACATAAACTTGTCTTGAAGTTTCATAAATTCAAATTTATATAGTCGAAATCACATTTTAGTTTGAAGTTTCACAAATATGGGCTGAAGTTACACTCACAAATCTCAGAAATTCAAAAGTGCTCAAAAGTGATTAACTAAAGGCTAGAGAGAGAAAGTTAATTAATTAGTGCATAGGTAAATGATTAGTGTTAAGTGTGCTTTTGTCTCTACAATCTCATCCATTCATCTCCCTCATCCAATGGCCAAGATGAGGACTCATGGACTCACAAAAATTGGTGGACTCATAAGAACCTATCTATATATATATATATATATATATATATATATATATATATATATGATATATATAATATATATCTATATATATATATATATATATATAATATATGTCTCTACATGTTAATTACCGTTTATGTATGTTTACTTGTGATATGGTTGGGAGAACCCGGAGTTACTCCCCACTGACTGTGGCGTTCATATTTTATGAATGTACAAGTTGCCTGGCTGGATCTTTTCTTGTTTTTGGGTTCGGGTGTGAGCTAGCGAGCGTTGGCATTGACGATTCACCCATAGACGTTCTTAGCTAGTGTACTAAACAACTTTTATGCATGCTTGACTACGTTTTGAGAGACTATGTCTCCTTGTAGTATTTTATACTTTAGTTGGTTATCATTTGACATTCCTCGTACTTTTCTTTTGACATGTAAAAAGGTTTCAAAAATCTCATATTTTCCGCTATTTAATTCGCATGTTTGTTATGTTTTTTTTTCCGCTATCGCGAGGGTTGTCGCAACTAAGCCGGTTTTATTTGGTGTGACTTCGACTCCTAAAAAGTAGGAGAATAGACCTAAGTCTTTTAGTGCAAAACGAGACGCTAGGGTAGTGATAAATGACGCAACTTGACTTTTGTTGGGACCAGTGACAATGATATCTTCAACATAGACCAGTAAATAAATAGTGCAAGACGGTGTCGTGAGTTAGAAAAGAGAGGGATCGGCTGGTGAGGCTCGAAACCTAGTGGAAATTAAAAATTGTTTTAGTGTCGTGTACCAAGCACGAGGTGCTTGTTTTAGACTTGTTAGTAATCCAAGTGAAATTAGCGGTTCATTTTAGCGTGTTCGAGTTTGGTTTAGAGATAGGTAAAATAATTATTATATAATGCAAGTTTCGGAAATACGGGTACGCTTACACAATTATTTACGAGTTGACGATATAGTAGTTTTTGAATCCTGGCACATGTTCTGAAGAGTTACAACTATTCAGAAGTATATTCCCTATTTGCCCTCCAAATCTATATAAATAGATATGGGATGAAAGATTAAATATACATAAAATTATAATCATCTTATGCATCTTGAGCATAATCTACAAACTACAGACAAAAACTTCTAAGTTATATCTCTGATTTAGTGTCGAATTCAGAGGGACACCGTCTTATCTCAATACGAAATTCAGAACAACCCAGACACTGATATATATATAAGGGTCGAATTGTTCTATTAGAAAAGCGAACTCGCTTCGATGTGATTTGTTAGTGTCAATTCTATTCGTGCATATCCTTTTACCTAACATCTTTAACAAATAAAAAATTATAACAATAATATAGATATGGGTTGTTTGGTTCTCTATGAGAAAATAAAGTTTCCAAGAAATTAAGTTCATATGAATTTGTAAATCGTGTGAATTATTAGGGAAATGCATGTGACGTTGTTTGGCTGCAATTATTAGGGAAATGAGTTCATGTGAAAAGTCGCACTTGTGAGGGCTAAGTAAGTGACTTCCTAAGGAAACTAATAATGTTCCTTGAAAGGCTCTAATTCAATGAAATGAGCAACCTGACAACATGATATTTATTTAATTTTCCATAATTTAATAGGGAAATCAAACAATCCCTATTAGTAACCTTGAGTCTACCATACTCACAACAAAAAAGGATAAAAGACACATTAAAAAGATTTAGACTAAAATATCTAACCGATACCATAAAACCAACAATTCTACTAAAGTCGTGAAAACGATGTTTAACTGCCCCTTAGTCGAAAAAAATTGTAAATCACTTCTTGCATAATATTAGAAATTTCCATTAATTTTGTCATATCTCTAAAAATTGTTTAAATTCACAACTCTAATTTATTTCTTTATTTGTGCCAGTTTTGTTATTTCGTATCACTGTCTTCGTTCAAGTAAATTTCGTACAACTGCTTTGAGAAGTGATTTAAGGGCAATAACAATGGTTGTGTAATTATATACCAACTTATTATACTGATGACAAATGAGCACATATGAAATTTCTTATTCAATCTCAATAGTAATAGTTTTATATTTTCTTAATCATCATCTTGTCCCCTCCTTTTCATAACATCAAACTGGTTTTTTACTTTAAAAACCAATTTCTTATAAAGAGCTCCTTATTGTGTACAGTTAAAGGATTAACTTGTGTGTATGAAATTTCTAACTCCATTGTACACCTTTGTTATTGTCCTAATTAAATGTATGAAATTCTCTATTTCTCCACTAGCGTCCAATAATAGAGTAACGCACCTAAAGAGCATAGTTGGGTGTTAGCATTCCTATCAACATCAAGCATTCAAGCACCTTTGCACCATCACCTTCATTAATTATAATCAATTGATGAACAAACATACGTGATCCTACATGAATATCTTAATGTCATGGAAGATATGTATATCCGTCTTCAATGAAAACGGATCAGATTGACTCTCATGAAAATGTAAGTGGGCGGACAAGTGGAAAACCAAGTGAGTTCATAGGCCACTTGTCGTCCCACTTACTTGTTTTTAAAAGACAAAACGACCCATTTTCATTGACGAATATATCCCTCTTTAACGAGACTTGTACCTTTTTTGAATTCATTGTTCAATCATTGTTCAAGTTACATTCTCTTGCTACTGTTAATAAGTATATTCAAAGTAACCATTGTACATCCAAATTTCATTTCATTTTCTTTTCTCAAAAAAGCTATACTCCATATATTACACAATATATTCTTGTTCCTTCCTTTCAAGTAAAGTTCCAATCTTTCTCCTTTTTTTTTCTCTCTATCCATCCTTTTAGAGATCCACAAATCCCAAAAAAAATTAATAAAAATGGGAATTTCCCAATGTAATTACACTGACTCAAGAATAAACCCACTTGAAGAAAATCAACTTTCATCAATAATTTCAAAAACCCATCTCAATTATCCTTCATTCATGTCTAATTATGATGTTAATCACAATGTAATTGCTGATAATGATGATGAATGCAATTACAATGAGTTAAAGTTCAAGTCTTTGTTAATGAAGATGATTTGGGACTTTGGTTTTGGTTGTTTTGTGCCATTTAATGAACAAAACAAGTACAAAAATGGGAAAAACTACATTAAAAACAACAAGAGTTTAAGAGATGATAATAACAAAGCATGGTTACTTGCAGAATCAGGTGGAGATTTAGCAAACTGTGAACCAAACACAGTTCATTCATCTTTTAGGTTTAGTATTTGTTCTCAAGTTGAGCTTGATTCCATGAAAGTTGCTAACTTTGCTCCTTCTTCAACTGTTTTAATGGTGAATTTAGATAATATTAGTATGAATATGAAAGATTCTCATTTAAAAGAGATGAAATGGTGTAGAATTGAATCACTTGAGAAGAGTATTTCTCCTGTTGCTGCCTCATTGATTAGGTTCAGTTATGCTGAAATTCTTTCTGCTACCAGAAACTTTTCTGCAGGTATTTCCTGCTTTCCTCTTTCTAGATTTAAGTTCTTATTTAAGACGGGTGTGTTTCATTTAAGCTTAAGACGGGCAAGTATAATGGATTAGACAAAAGCAGCACGAGGAAAAGAAATGGATTTGTTGCTCATGTGGGCTGATACTTGACCCGTTTTAATGTTAAGACGAATGCCTTTGACTTCTTAAAAGAGATTAACTATTTTATGGTGTATTTTTGTTATAGCTTTGTGATTTTTTATTCTTTGCTTCTGAATTGCTACGGAATAAATCAAAATGACTCATTAAATTCATTTGGTGCAAAACTCGACTTAATTTCCACCCCTGAACCATCATTAGTGATTTAGCGATGCCTGGTATCTATGTTACTCCGACTCTTCATATTGGTCGTGTGTCAGGTGCCTGGTACTTGAAGTGTCTGACATGCCACTTCATTTTAAACCCCAAAACTGAAACTTTATGAGAAATAACCATATCCGACACTTCAACAGCGTGTTATGTCCGACATAGCCTAGTGTTATGGTCTTGATTGTTATACTTGAAATTGTATTGTTTAATCATAGCTGCTGTTTTTGAAGTTCAATTTTTTCTTAATCTCTGTTTTAGTTACTTAAGAAAGGTATATGTAATGAAAATGTATAGGTAGATTGCTAGGCAGAGGAGCACTGAGTTATGTATATAGAGGTAGAGTTGGACTTTTAAGAACATCAGTTGCAATAAAGAAGTTGGATAAGGAGGATAAAGAAACTCCCAAAGCATTTTGTAGAGAATTGATGATTGCAAGTTCCCTTCAACACCCAAACATTGTCCCTCTCTTGGGATTTTGTATCGATCCAAACGAAGGCTTGTTTTTGGTCTACAAATACGTATCTAGCGGAAGTCTTGAGCACCATTTACATGGTAAGGATTCTTCGCAAACCCTAATATTTTCATTTTAATACATAATTATGTTAGGAGCATCACCGTTCAATGACTTTACCAGCTAAGCTAGACAAAATATGTGCAGGGAAGAAGAAAAGCGTGAAGGGTTTTGCATCACTTTCATGGTCGATTAGATATAAGGTTGCTATAGGAATCGCTGAGGCGATTGCATATCTACACAATGGAACGGATAGATGCATCGTCCATAGAGACCTTAAACCCTCCAATATTCTTTTATCCTCGAAGAAAAGGCCAAAGGTGACGAGTTAATGTTTTCTTCGGGGTTTTATTCTTCATTTAATGTTAGTGTGTGAAGTCTAAAACTAGTTTGGTTGCTTATACAGTTGTGTGATTTTGGATTAGCAACTTGGACTCCGGCACCATCAATTCCCTTTCTTTGCAAAACTGTGAAAGGAACATTTGGGTAAGATTACAAGAAAAGACTATCTATAGTAAAATGAATCAAACTTATCAATTGCTTCAAGTTAAGAAATCATTATCGTTTTTAGTTTCTACGAGTAGTAAGTCTTGAAAGAGACAGACGGACTGAAATGTCATTCTACTGGTCTCACATTCAAACCCGCCTCATATAAGTTTTGTGTGCCTTACCGAGTTTGCTATAACTAATGCAGATACTTAGCTCCCGAGTATTTCCAACATGGGAAGGTATCCGATAAAACAGACGTCTATGCTTTCGGTGTTGTCCTTCTAGAGCTAATAACAGGCCAAAAGCCGATTGAATCGTCAAGGCCAATGGGAGAAGAGAACTTAGTCCAATGGGTATGTTGCTGCTGATGTCTTTGTTGCTGTAGTTTAATCAATGGTAGTTTACTTGTTTCTGGATTTTAATCAAAAATGGTCCTATCATATAGATTGATACTAATATTTGGCTAAGAGAGTTAGCTAATCTTACACACATACACTTCACCTACAACTAATTTATTTAACCTTAAACATTGATTAGTGATTACACTTCACCTACAATTCATTGTTCAATAAAACGGTAGTCAGGGACAATAAAGCCGATTCAGATTTTGGATTATTGTGTTCAACTACGGATTGGACTGGATCACTAGGGTTGGGTCAATTTTACCATGTCTAGCGAATACGTCATTTTGGATAAAGATGTGGTTGTATTGATAATTTGATATAGATTATTTCCTCAGATTTATATAAGCAAACTCGATATACGCTCCAAATTTCACTAACCATGGATATGTTGTCACAGGCAAAGCCACTGTTGGACAACGGTAATGCCGGAATTGAGACATTAATTGACCGGCGAGCCAAGGTCACTCCGAAAAGTTCAACACTAATTACTCAGATGGCTAAGGCTGCTTCGGCCTGTATAAATGGCGACGAATCTTGTCGGCCTAGCATTACCGAAGCCATCACTCTACTGAGGGGAGAAACTCGGGGTATCAAGGGTAAAGGCAAGCTTAGTTTTAGTCGAAATGGAAGTGCTCGTCATGTAATACAACAAACAAGCGATATGAAGAATCATTTGGCTCTGGCTATGCTAGGAGTTTCGGAGTGGGATGACGATGATTTCACGTATGGTCGATGACAATCAGAATGTCTTTTTTTTGTGTGTTTTTTTTCCTCTGCGGTTTCTGTTGCTGGTTTTTCTCTCTTTGCCTTATTTGTCTTCATCGTTTTATCAACTCTAGGAGGCATTTGTGAGGCTCTTGGTGCGGTGATGAGGGGGCTACTACTGGCCTACTGGGTAAAAGCAAAGAGAATGATTGTATAGAAATTGAACACAAAATGCTGAAAAAATTATGTAGAAATTGTGTAATTTCGTCTGGTTTTAGTACTATTATATGAAGCTAAGTTTATAAGTCTAAGGGCAAAGTTTAATACGTAGTATAAATTTCAATTGACCTTTGCATATAGTTTGATATCCAAACACAAATTTCAGAGCCGGTCTCGAGAACATGTGAGCGTCAGTTCAAATCAGCTCGTTTACACTCGAAGCAGGCCCGTGCATTTTTTGTGCGTAGTAGTAAAAGCATATACGGAGTTCCTTTCATGCTTCAGTCTCTAAAAAAAAAGGAGCATTTGATCTACAACCACCAAGAACCAAAAGGCGGTATATGCAAAATGTAACGAATGTCATTTGTAATCTTCAAAAAAAAACAAAGCAAATGATAACTACCTAGAATATCTTAGCAACATCTCTAATCAAACCGCGGTTCGCTTGGGCAAAATCGGTGAATTCTTCGAATGAAATGAAGCCATCCCCATCAGTATCAAGCTCGGCCATCATCCGCATAACATCGTCAGAAGTGACAGATGCGAGTGACTTTAGGGCATCTCCGAGCTCAGTGGACGATATTTTACCATCGCCATTGGTGTCGAACCGCTTGAAGATTTTCTCCCGGTCGGCAATATCTTGAGGTGTGTCCTCCTCAGCCATAATGGCAGTTACTTATAGAGCTTAAAATAAAATAGAAACACACAAATATGAAAAAATTGGTGTACTTCTGGATTAATGCAACTATGATTTTGGACATAACCAGGTTAAAGGGAAATAAATAGAATTTGTTTTCAATTTTTGAAGGGTCTCAGTGTTGATTAAGCTTAATTATCGGATTACCTTAGAATAGAACTGTGATTTGTGTCTTTTGGAAGTGTTACTAAAAATAGGTTTTATTTAAAAAAAGAGAGGGCATTACCTCAATCCTAAAATTTAGAGCTAATTTTTCTAACCAAATACAAGGATCATTATTGTTCTCAATAATATATATTAAAAAAAAAAGTTATTTATATTTTATAAGAGTATTAAATTTTATTATTGGAGTATACGGAGTATGTTGCCAATTTCAGCAAATAGACCGTGTAAGGGCGTAAACTAAATATTAATGAATAATTCTAGGCTACCGAAAACAGAATTAAGTGTTTATGAATTTGATTGTAGTATTCGAAAACACAAGAGTAAGGAGTACTCCGTAGTCCGTAAGTAGTATTAGAATCGTGTTCAATAAAGTCAAAAAAAGAATTCTTGTGACCTCCGGGAGGACTGTACTCCTTACACTTAAGCATTTACAATATTCCGTTTGATGAATTGCCTTTAGGTGTAAGGAGGACGATCCTCCGGAAGACACGAGAATTTTCCAATGTCAAATTAAGAACAAAACAGACTCCGACAACAAGAAGCATGATCAGAAAGGTTGAGTACAAATGCACAAAACAAAATTTATCATAGAGCTTAATTTGATTTCTTAAAACATCAGCAATGGCTCAACTATCATACAACAACAACAATGAATCAAAACAACACATGGCTGAATCTTAATACAACGTGGCGGCAAGACCACTCTACCACTAGCTCAACTATTATACAACAATCATACAACAACAATAAATCAAAACGACGCAAGGTTGAATCTTAATACAGTGTGGCGGCAAGACCGCTCTACCACTTACAAACAATAACTCAAAATTACACATGGTTAGATCCAAAGACAGCCATATTAAAAGAGTTGAATCAAGAATATCCTAATGTCTACAGCTCTACAAGATAGGCAAGGTCCATTATTCCAATGAAAGTCAACCTTGCAAGTAACATTATTGCACATCATTGATTCATAATGGCTGAAAAATTCGGGTACTTACAAATTCCATGGATCCACCAGAAGCCTAAGCTACAGTTTTCAGCATTGCATTCTTTACTGCTATTTTAGTAGGCAAGGCAGGAATTGCACCTCTCTCTGTGACGGTTATCGCGCCACAGACATTGGCGAACTCAAGTGCAACTCTTAATCGATCCTCCTCCTGCAGAACACGATTTAGGCGTGAGTAATATCAATAAGCATGCTGATATATAATACATCTTGATCATTTATAGTAATGCTCCGAACCATTTTGGTCTCTATTCCCTAATCAATTCCATGGAACTTATTAATTTATTTTACACTTGAGGAATAGTAATAAGGAAGGATTTAGGAAGTGTTTTGTAGCAAAAGGTGTCAAAAGTAGAATTAGTAGCAAGGAGAGAGTCAGAGAACGGTTAAGTTGTAACAGAAGGAGAGGAAAAGGTTAGAATTACTAGTTGAATTTGACACTCTTGTTCAAGAACGGAAACATATATTATGGTCAGGATATCGATTCTACATTTCGTGTTGAACATTAAATAATTAAAAGGGGCCAGAGTCACTAACAAAAACAGCCTATTTATAAGAGAGCGTCCAAAAAAAACTTGCAAATTCTTGTATGAAACTAACAAAGTAGAGCATTTTTAAATTAAAAGTAACCCTCAAAGCTCTACAACTAGGGGTGATAGCAAGCCGAGCTGAGCCCTTGCTCGGCTTGCGCTCATGAAGCAAAACTCGAGCTTGAGCCTATCTCGAGCTCACCCGAGCTTTAAAAAATTGAGCTCATTATCAAACTTGCGAGCTTTACCTCGAGCTCGATGCGCTCCACTCGACCCTATATAAATTATTCTCAAAGTTTTTTGTTTTTTTTTTCTTTTGATTCTTTTTAATAACAAGATCTGAAGGTTACATATAAAAAATATTGGGCAAATCAATGACAACATTTTATATGATGGTACAATTGTACAAATATATAATCAAGATAAATAATTTTATAAAATAAGAGCAATATTTTATCTGCTGCGCATATACGAGCTGCTCACGAACTTTTCGAGTCGAGTCAACGTTAGCTCGGCTTGGCTCGTTAAGTTTTCTAGTCGATCCCGAGGTCGAGTCGAGTTGGCACTAGCCAAGCTTTTAACGAGCTTTACCAAGCCGAGCTTGAGCTACTCGCGAGCTGTCTTATCTCATTATCACCCCTATCTACAACCAATACTTATGGAGTGTTACCTCTAGAGCTCACACAATAACTTTCGAGTCATCTAATACGATGACGGGGTCTCGTGGTAGCCTAACTGAAAAAAAATGGTATTGGAAAGGTACCTGAATCAAGCCAATATCGGCAGCTAGTTGGGATAGTATTCCAGCAACAAAGGCATCACCAGCACCAGTTGTGTCCACCGCGTCTACTTTCACACCTCCAACCCTCCCACTGAATTCCTGTAGAAATATCAAATTGGAAATAATTGTTTCAATTTCTTCTTTGTTTGTGTTTCCTTTTTAACCTTTGCAAAATGAACAGCCCAGGAGATTCTCCTAAGTTGCAGATACCACTGAGTAGAAGAGAAGTCTCACTCTAAGAATATGGAACCACAATCTTTACCTTTTTTTTTTCTAATTATTTACGATTTTACTATTGAAGAGAACTTTCCACTTCGCCTGGGGCCAAACCCTCGCTAATTTTGTTTTACTTTGTTATTGTAAATAGCAATCATTTGATGCAATTCTCGACATAAATCCAAACCCTTACCCTAGATAAAGGTCACTCAAATCCAAACCCTTACCCTAGATCTTCAAAAGACTGCAAGGCACTGTGATAGTACTTCAATTTTAAAGAAAGTGTGTTTCAGTATTAGAAAACCATTGAAGAGGAAAAACTTGTCCTGTGAGTGTGGGCTTAGAGTCCTCACCTTCGTATAATATCTGCAACCCTCTGCTCCCTCAGTCACAAGCAGCAATTTTAGATTCGGATGGAACAATTTACGCACAACGTTATCATCATAGGGATCTTCTCCTTGCGTCAAAAAGGAAATTTCATCTTCACTAACCTACATCCACATGACCTGTCACTCTCAGCTTTCCGAAATCCATATCATAATTTGTAATAAATTCATTTATATTATCTTTATCACTACGATAAAGAAAGCACAACAAGGTAAATTGGCCTCTTACCTTGATGATATCAGCAGTGTCCCAAATGCTAAGGATCCCTTCTCGGGCGCTCTCAGCAGTTGGCCATAACGGAAGCCTTAAGTTGGGATCATAGGAGAGAAGAACACCAGCATCTTTTGCAGCTTTCATAGCAGCAATATGAGCTGACTTGCAAGGTTCTGTGATTAAGCTTATAGACCCATAATGAAATATCTTGGCCTGTCAAAAAATTAAACAGAGTTAATATACTCTACTCCATATTACTACTCACTTCAAATTGCAAGATATGCTTTATTGTCGTACATGTGAATATATGATTGATTCAGTTAGTCAAACATGAAACAATAACTCATTCGCCTCATGTTCAAACCCTTGTGAGAGCAACTAGTATGAGATTATGCCTTCTTAGGTCGAAGACTTTCATCCTGATAAAAAAAAGTGCCTAATTTCGTGTACGTAGTTTGCACACTGTCACATATTCTCAGTGGTTTTGTTGCTTTTTTTATTAGCTTCGCAATTACTTTCTGAAAGAGGCAAGGGACTATAAGTACCTTGGTGATGAGATCAAAATCAAGCTCAGATTCCTGAAGCAGCATGTCAGCACTGGGATTACGGTAAAACATGAATTCGCGTTCCCCGTCTTTCCTTAATGTCACAAAAGCTAAAGCTGTACGAGCACCGGGATCAAACCGCATTCCTTCATTGTTCACATTATTTTCCTTCAAAATATCAGCAAGCATGTACCCAAACTCATCCTCACCGACCTGTGTAGGTGCAAAAATCCATAAGCAATAGCTAATAAACAAATGTTTTAGGACAAATAAACTTTATTCATTATGTATCAAGTTTTAGCCATAGATTAAAGGAGTTACAAAATCCTCACTACAACAAAGTATTTATGGTAAATTCCACTAGTTGCAAAAGAACTCTAATGAATGTGAAACACCCCACATTTTCACCCAGTCATTATAGACATAAAGTAGAAAACCGCCCAAAGAGTAAGGTAGCAGAGTGTAGTGATAAAAATCAGGCAAACGAAGTGATATTAGCTAAAATATCAAGGAACCGGGATAACATTTTCCTTCCAGAAATGAGAGACTGACACGACCTGTAGCCGCAAACCTGTTACCTTGCCAATGAATGCTGATGTCCCTCCAAGACGAGCGATTCCGACAGCAACATTAGCTGGAGCACCACCTGGAGCCTTTTTAAATGCCGGTGCTTCAGCCAAAGAAAGCCCACTGGTGGTTGGGACAAAGTCGATAAGCATTTCCCCAAAGCAAACAACAAGTGAGTTTTGTGCCTCTAATGGGCCATTGTTGCCAGGATGTGCTCTAGCTACAAAAGATTTAAGAGCAAACAAAGCTATCAGCATCTCAATTAATAACCAAGCATTTCATCGTCAAAAAGGCATGGGGATTCAAGGTTTTATAGCTCGACTTAATGTAACAAATCGAAATCCCGCCCCCAAAAATTAAGGCTACGCCACTTCTACTTTAAAATCTACTCCGTATATGACCTCACACTGCCACAAGGCACCAACCATAACAACAAAGTCCTAGTTTCAGAATAACTTGGAGTTGGCTATATTATGATCACAGATCTACATCCATTAATTTAAATTCGAGGGAATAAGTACATTAGCAAAATTAAATAAGATGGTTAACTAAATCATCTATGCTCTATGTTTACTATGTCGTGTGATACATTATACGACAATTTTTTACTACGGATGATCATAAACAACCTCTTTAGATTGTTAATGTAGACGTAAGGTTATCTACATCTCACCCCCTACCTCGCTGCAGGTAGGAGCCACTGAGGCAGTGTGGCAATACTAATGTTTTTACTACATTACAGTAAAATGAAACAACCCTTTTCCTCGGTTCAATGTATCAAAACTTAATCATCTAGGTACGGTTTAATTGGAATCAAACATGATCAAACTATTAAATCTATCATATCAAACTCACATTGATCCAATGACTGCCTTTAAAGAATAATTCTTGTGTCCTCATGGAGGACGATCCTCCTTACCCCTAAGCCATTATAATATGCCGTTTTATTCCTCCTCTTTTAGGCGTAAAGAGGACCATTCTCCAGGAGGACACAAGAATTTTCCGCGCTCAAAACCCGTCAGCATCAAAATTGCTTTCACTCTTAATAAAGCAAATGAGCATATGACTTCAAAAAGTATGGTAGTAAGTCACAAAAAGTCCACCTAAATTTCACGCCATCTCTACATTTTTCTACCATAAAGACTACAACGACCAATACCTACCTTTTAAAATCACGGGTAATCTCTACAATACATAAAAAGACAATGTTCCAAATTACATCAATAATTAGATTAAATTATCCAAAAAAGAAAAATGCAAAAAAAGTTGTTATCCTTTCTACCTACCTTCTTTGCCGACAATTCTTATATAAAACCGTTTTACATAATAAGGACATCAACGACTTTTGGTTTGGGAGTGGGATTCGAACCTAGGACCTATTGTCCACTAGACTAAGACATCTACGGTAAATAAGAAAATATATAAAGAGGAAGAAACAAGTACCTTTGAAAACATGCCGCCGGAATGAATAAACCGACGGCGGTGAACCGGCCGCAGTTCGCCGGAGAAACACTGAGGGACCGGGAAATCTATTAGTGGGATAATCAAGCTTAGAAGATAAGGATATAAATTGAAATGGGCATGTAGTTAATGCCATTTATTTATTTTTATTTATTTATTTGATCAATCTAATTGAACAAATTAAAAAAAAGTATGATTATGGATTGTTAAGCAAAGTTGAGTTGATTGACTAGAAATTGTAAATGGGAGTATGGTAAGATTGATGAGTTAGAGCATGTAGAAGTTGAAATGTTGACTTAATAGTGAGTGAGTCAAGTGTATATGATTGACTTGCGGAGTTAGCTATGTATTTGTGAGATGAGAATAATGAGAATGATGAAGAGAGAAGAGACTTTTGGATGTATCCACCTCTGAGTTGACTGTGGTGGGAGGCTGGGAGCTAGGGGTGGCAATCGGGTCAGTCGGGTTGGGTCGGGTCGGGTCGGGTCATGTTGGGTTCGGGTCGTATCGGGTTCGGGTCGTATCGGGTCAGACAACCCTTTCGGGTCGGGTCGGGTCGGGTCGGGTTCGGGTCGTTATCGGGTCGGGTCATTTTCGGGTCAATTGATACATCGGGTCGGGTCGGGTTTGGGTCGGGTCGTAATCGGGTCTGGTTATTTTTTCGCAATATTTCAATATTTTTCCATTAAATCTAGTTTTAAATTATTATTTGGTTTAATTAATTCATTATTAAGTCAAACATATCAATTTAAACAATAAATCACTTTCATTTTGATCATTATTAAGGTTAAGAATTGTCAGAGCGTCAATTTAATCGGGTCAATATCGGGTCGGGTCAATGTCGGGTCGGGTTCGGGTCGGGTTCGGGTCACTGATTTTCGGGTCGTCAACGGGTTACGGGTCGTCATCGGGTCGGGTCGGGTCGGGTTCGGGTTGCAGTATTCTCGGGTCGGGTCGGGTCGGTTTTGCTCGGGTTTCGGGTCGGGTCAGACTTGCCAGCTCTAGTGGGAGCTACTAAAAATCTAAAATTATGGCTATATTTTCTTTTCTTTTTATACTTTTCTGTTTCTTATGACACAGATGGTGTAGAAATGTACAAGTTTTTTTACAATACCCACTCCTTTTTACAAATACGTTTAAATGGATTGCGGAAACTGATATATCTGGCTTAAGAATAAAGCGGGTCGAGTAATATATAATATGTGTGGATGCGATAAATATCTAGTTGGTAGACCTGGCCAAGTTCGGGTTCGAGCTCCATATATCCATCACAACCAGCCATTTTAGGCAATAAAATTACTCTCTCATATTCCATGTAATCTTCCACTTTCCTTTGGGCTCTTGGATTAAGAGAATTAATTTAACCCACACAAAACACCCAACTTCACCTGCAATTAAATATGGATCGCACAAAACAATCAACCCCTCCAAAAATGGAAATAGGGAAAGAAAAATGAATAAACCAAATAAGAAATAGGGAAGAATAGATGATCAAATAGCCCAGCCCAAACCACCTAAGACACGTCAAGGGTCGGGACCTTAGCCAACCTAACCCGCCTTTTTTAAGGGCTTGGGCCTTTTATTTTGGCCCAAAAAAGCCCATGGGCCAAGCCAAGAAGGGCCAAAATATTGTTGGGATTGGTTTGAGCCAAGCTTTTGGAATGGCCCGGCCCACATGTACTACTAGAGGAATACTTTTTTTCCTATAAAATTCTTTAAAATAGTTTTAAAGTTATAAACAACCGTTTCCAAATTCATGTATACTTATTGAGATTTAAAAGCAATGTCTAGTTAACATAAAATCATATATACGAGCACATGATTAAGCATTTTAATTTCTAAGGTGACTGACTATGTTTGTCTTTATTTAATCTTTAGAGAACAATTCATGTGCGCGTCATCATATTTTTGTACATTTACAAACTAAATATGTTTTTAAAATACTAGTCATTAAAGGTATATCATTACTTACTTAATTGGATAAGTCATAAATTTTAGGGCCCAAAAAGCTCATTCAGGCCCAAGGGTCGATGTTTGCCGCGAATAAGGCCATGCATTAGGCCCAATCCACATATATGGGTCGTTTTTATTATCCTTGCCCCACTCAAGCCCGCACGGATCTGGCCTATGATCACCTATAAGTCCGGGTCACACCCCCTAGCAGCAAGCCCGGCCTGCCAGACTGCCTTATTCATGAGCCGGTTAAGGGGCTAGTGGGATGAGCTCGACATGAACCCAGGTCAGCCCAGCTCAGCCCAAACCCAGTTGGTGGTCAGCTCTACTTATTGGCCCTAAACATTTTACTTTTGTCTCATCTACTATATTTGACATGTCTTATACAAGAATTTGTACTTTTAAAATAAAGGTAAGAATATAAACTGTCATATCATGATGATACACATGGATTAAATAAGGGATCAAATACTACCACATGGGCTAATATGGATAAAACTATTAGCATTTTCTAGGCAACTTGCCAACTTGTCATGTAATATAATACTCCGTATCTATTTAACCAGTTTTGAGTTTAAAACGGATAATTTTCGTTATAAATGAGAATTTGTGTTTACCGATTGGATTATTGGGTCATAACTCACAAATAGTTTATAAGTTGGCAAGTGAAATCTAAAAAAGGTGGAAAGCAAAAAAACATAACCAATAAAAACCAAACCTACTCACAAACGAGGGCGATAACGTTAATCAGTTCCATATCTTCATGTCCCGAAAGTCTATAAAGCAGTCTTCTCGTGTATGGGTAGAACAAAACGGACGTAAAACTATTAAATTGGGAAAGAAATGGGTTATGTGCTTGTAAGTCGTGTTGTACATACACCCTAGGTAGCACCAAAACGGATACGGACACGGACAAGGACACGACACGGACACGTGATACGGCATCTCGTAAAATTTAGGACACGGGACACGGCATTTAAATTTAATAAAATATATATTTTATAGTTATAAATAACATACAATTTTATTTTTGTATTAGTATTTGATATTAAATGTAAATAATTGAGTGTAAAACTTGACTTTAACTATAATTTATTCTCATTTTCCACCGAAACTCATCTTCTAATCAGTTTTCCCACCCAAACTCATCTTCTAATCAACCTCTTCTAATCTTTCAATCTCACATTCCTTATTTATAAGTGTCCGTGTGTCCGTGTGTCCGACACGGTGTCCGACACGGGACGGCTGATTAGGAGAAGTGTCCGTGCTACCTAGCATACACCCTACTTGTACTTCATTTTCCCTCGTTTTATAGATGCCCATGCTATGAGTCTACTTGTAATTGAAATTTCACAACTTGTTTCTTGTTTGAGTCCACAAGGTGATTCAATTGAAAATTTGTAATCTATGACTACGAATTTGTGATTAATGGTAACCACTTGTCGTACTTGTAATGTCATTAAGCTACGGGGCTCTCATTCTCTTTAGCGCCCTTTTTCAAGGACTCGGGGACAAAGTCTTGTATAACAACGTAGTCTAAACATGTCAGGTTCTCTCGCCCTCTTTGAGACCCCCTTCTAAGTGGTAAGGGCCATAAAGAAGTTTATGAGTATAACCGTAAAAAAAATACTATTTCTAACTAGTGTCGGAAAATGAGCCAATATCCATTATACAAATTTATACACATTACATTACACACTATAAGTAATACAATGAGATTGAATTTTAATCATATTTATATCGTACGATCTACAAGTTATTTACTACAACTAATATTATCATCCATAGTTTTTGTAGCGGCTTATTTTACTATATGGAAAACAATACTACAAATAATCTTAAATAGTTATTCAAAACATATCAGATCTACTAGTGTATTTTTTTGTGATGTAAAAAATCACTAAAAAGTCTTGAAAGATGTGTACTAAATGAATACTCACGTAGTGAAAGTTTTATGGTGGGTGCAAGGCTGTTAACCGAACTATAACTTTATTCTAATCGCGAGTGTAAGGAGCTTAAATCTAATTGGGATCCCTTTCATTTCTTTTTCTCTTCATTTTCTGTCAATAGTTTGGATAATACACTCTTTATATCATCTAACGCCGGAATTCGAACAACAGGGTCGGAGTAAGGTCGAGACAAACTAATACTCCCTTTATTAAAATGGAGCGAGTATAAGTATATTAATCCTTACGTACCATTTATGAGTTTACCTATTATCTTCTATTTCAATCAAAGGTAACTAAATGATTGAGACGGACAACTGAGAGAGTTTACAGATCGAGTAGAAAAAATGAATAGAAAATAGAGAGAATTTTGCATTGTCTAAATCAACCACATTTGGGTAAGTAAGATTATACAAGTAGTTGTACATGTTGAGAGTATCATCTTCCTTCCTAAACTGCTACAACACTCTTCCATCTTCCATTCTGCTCAGTTGAAGCAGCAGCCCCTCTGTCCTAGCAGCAGTCCCTCTGTCCTCTTCTGAAGAAGCTTCCATCCAGTCAGCATTGACTGACTGGTTGACCAATTCTGTTACAATAACAGAATTCTGTTACAGCAATAAAATAAGTTATTTGTAAATACCTACTATGTATATATATACCTTTGATACATTGCTTGTAACCAAAGAATTCATATATTAAATTTTCTCAGTTTAAATTACTCAATGTGTCAATCAATTCACTTGAGTATTTCTTTGGTTTCATTTGATTAACTCTTTAATCAGAGTTTTAACAGTACAGGAGCATTGTACAACCATATCAAATACTCCGTATAATTGTGCTTAGGTGTATTTTTCGCGATTTTAAAATATTTGAATTACATTTTCGTTTTTTTATATCCAAATTAAAATCTATTTGAACTTATAAAGGAGCTCAGATTATTTCCAATAAGCTCGTACATCGTACTAAATTTTAGCTCAAATAAGGCATTATAAAGCTCAAAACTATACAATTAATTATAATACAGTTGTATATTATGGTACTTGAATCTTTTCTCATTGACATTTCTCACCAGATAGTTTTTTGTGTCCAACTACCCCAAAAACTCAAGATTCTACTAGTACAAGATTGGTTAATGAGACATAAATATTGAATACATCCCACAATTAATTTTATCCTTAATTTAGCACCTGAAATTTTGTCAAATGCTTTACTGTATCACTTACTCCGTATTTAGTTTGTCTCGTCACAACTCATAAAAACCGGATTTTTTAATAAAATACTCCCTCTTATTCTCAATAACATTCTTCATTTCTATTTTCGTCTATTCACAATACTTTTCTTATTTTCTTTTTCGGTAAGTGTTTGTGTGGTCTAAATTTAATTGTATGGTGGGGTGGTGTATTTGTGTGGTCCAAATTTAATTATATGGTGAGATAGTATATTTTCTTAATTTTTGTGTTAAAGTGAAAGGGAAAGATTATTGAGAATATGAGAGAGTAATCCAATATAACTAAATGGTAAGACTTGGGAGAGAAAGTTAGATGAGACATAAATTAGGGAAGCATAGACTAGACAACTTTAGTGCAATAATAATTAATACCCAATTCAATCCACACTTTCGGGGGGAAACCACAACACAGCAAACAACCAAGCCTCATTACTTTGCCACTAAAATGTACTGGGTAGTGTGGGTACCGCATATCTCCATTTATTTCACAACTACTCCTAGTCTAATGATTAAAGGTTTAAGTCTCTTCAAGAGCAATTTTATAGAGCATTTATGGCTTGAGACTATACCTTTTAAATTCGATCTTGTCAACCCTTGGTGAAACGCTGGTTAAAAATATTTCAAATTGTATTTGAGCTTATTGTATGTTTTTTTTTTAATTTGGGGTGAAATGCATGTCAACCCTGATTAGTTTTTAACTGTGAAAAAGGGCATATGTATATTACCTCACATTTAATTTGTATTTGAGCTTATTGTATATTTTTTTAGCTTCTTACAGTATTTAGGTTTTATTTTAATTTTTTTGCCAACAAAACTAAAATTTAACCGGGTTTATATGTAATATTTTTAAGTTATATATATACTCCATGTTATTCACTCATTTCTTCCCCTTTTCTTTTTGCACAATAATTAAGAAAATAAATTTGAACCACGCAAAACACACTACCCCACACATACATGAATTTGGACCACACAACTCCACAATCAAAAAAGAAAAGAGGGAAGAAAACTCGACTTACCCAAAAAGGAAAGAGGGAAGAAATGAAAGAATATGAGGGGGTATAATTTTGTAAACTTAATGTTTAATTAAGTGAACTAAATCATAAACTTTATAATAAATACTAGTTTCAAACCCGTGCAAAAAATGCACGGGTTTACTTATTAAATTTGTCATAAATAATATTTGAAACAAAAACTCCACAACTCCTAAATTTAAAATTTTAAATAATATCATTCAACGAATTGAAATTTACAAATAATTGAAAATTTAATAGAATCACAAATATTAAAAAAAATATACACTAAATTTATATACGGGATTCAAATAACATGATATTATCATATGCCCAATAGTACACCTAGACCCTTAAACACAATCTGGCTTATTTTATTCAGGTCAGAACACGAAATGACCCGTTAATAAATTTATATACGAGATTTAACGGGTCGACCCGCCGGGTCAAAGCAAAGTCAAGAAGTTTATTAGAAATTAATATTTATACATTATATTTGAGATAATAATTTTAAAATGCTTAGTTGTACTATAAATCACAAACACAATTAAAAAATTATTTTTTTATTAAAAATTTTATAACCTGTAATAATTACTCTTTGTGTATAACTATCAAGACGATTTATTGTTAATAGAATCTTAAAAGACTTTGACCATAAACTACTAGTATATTATTTGAAGATTAATTATTTACAGAGTGAAATTAAATTTTATAAAGTGTGATTATGTTTTTTTGTATTGAATCAATATCTATCTATATTATTAAAGGAAGCTTTTTTCGAGCGATTACAGAGTCTCCAACTTTTCGAAAACACTTCAGCATTCCAAATTATACAAACTACCCATATAAATATATTCATGTATTTCCATTGTACGCAAAATTAGCATATAAAAAATAATATAATTAAATCTGGAGATTATAAAATTCTACCATGAAAGTTAGATTGGATAAAATTAATGTACAGAAACCTAAACAAACACTATTACGTTAATATGTTTATATATATATGCATGTATTTTCATTCAAAAATTAATAATCATCACTTCACGTTATATTATTTTTATTTATGTTTCTTACTTTTGTTGTGTTTATTTATTTGAATCTTGCGGTTTGAATTGTGTTTAAATCTTATTGTAGCATTAGTCTACAAATACGTTTCTTTGCTTTGAATCAAATTATTCACTAATGATTTTCTGACAAGTCTTATCTATTTATGTGTAGGTTAACATATATTACTCTGTAGGATTCTGATGAAGATACAACGATCAATAAATTATTCGGTAAGGTCGCTTTTGAGTTTTAACATAGAGTAGCATAAATGTTCCATTTTCGAATTTATTGTGTACAAATGTATGTAGATAACTTTATTTTCTATGGAATTTCAATACATCTCAACTAACTTGGATGTAAGTTTGCATTAGTTTGTTGATTTTTTACAGTAGTTAATTGAATATCACCTTTTTTGTAACTACTTCAATTCAGAGATTTTTTTAGTATCATTAAGAGTCTCTCATATGAAAATTCGTACAATATTACATTGATGACATGGTCGACGTCATCCAGATAACAAAATTGTTGTTTTTTGTTTTGGCAAGAGTCCTTACCCAAAAAAAAGTATGATCGTATAAGAATTTTGGTAGAAGTCAATTAACAATTCATGACTACAATGTATACCCCATTATAAAAATAATAAGTACAAGATTAGAACTTTAAAGAGTCCATTTGCTCAAGGGTTTATTAACCATATATAGAACATATTTATTCTACTCAGACTACGTCAATACGCCATCAACATTAATCTATCATACTCTTTTATTCAAGAAATTTCAATTACGGAGTATTAATTAACGATTTTATTGTTTTGACCCGATCGAAAATTATATGGCAGGATAAGTACATACAAATAATTGATTGGTGTATATAGTACTATAAGTGTAGTGAGTACTAATGATTTGGTGAATTAACTACTTATACTAAACCTCTTTTTTACACGTATTATTATTCGTTTTAACTTTAATACGGGTCAAATACTATTTTATACTGGTAAGAAAGTCAAATTATGGTATTTTCTAGGCAACAAGTGGTGTAATTTGATATGTATATGACCCGTCTTAAACTTAAGATAGATAGGGTCCGTGTTAAATGAGAATTTGTGATTTTATTTATGTTCTCATATGGATACTATTTATTACTACTGTTCAGATTTTTGTATATGCTTATATTATTTTTAGTTTTTTCAGAGATTACGATTTCTACTTTTCTCATTAAACTAACACATTATTTATTTATTTTATTTTTCATCCGGACATTGATCATCCAACAATGCAAGTAAGGGCTTTTAATTTTAACTTAGTTATTTGTTGTTCAATTATTTATTAATAAGACGATTGTACACTAATAACCACAATTCACTACTAAAAAGTCTATTTTTTTAAAAAAATGTGTAAGTGTAAGGCCATTGCCTTACAGAAGAATTTGATTCTATGAGACGGCTTTACACCGTTATTGTTTAAAACGGATTCACATATATACCAAATATATGGCTACAAAAACTTGAACCAAAAAAAATTGGAATGCTTATCAAGCAAGTAAGCAAGCAAGACTTCTTTCAAAGGACATACTGTATAATTATCCATTAAAATTAGAAATAAAATATTTGTTAATATTATATTATGACGTTAAAGGATTATTATGAATAATAAGTTTATCTAATTATCCCGGACTGAAAACATAGAAGGACGGATCTGTAAGAACAAGTCGTAGGAAGCGAATCGGAAGAACAAAGGCCGAAGAAGTTGAGATTTGCGTAGTTCGTAGATGAACAAGGGTTGTCGAAAAATATATTAGGCACTTCGTTCCAATTTGCATGGTAAGTAGTAAACGAGTCCTTTATGAATGTAGTGATTAGGCATATTAGTTACAATAAAGATGTCAAGGAACGTGTCAGGCAATCACTTTTTATTGTCGTTCAAGTATAAAACTTTAATTATAGTAATGATAGTATTAGGATTTTTAATATTTAAAAATAGATAATGTTTTAATTTTACTTAAAAGATAATGAAGAATCCTACTTTTGGAAAAAAAAAATTAAATACTTAAAATTAATACTCGCTTGCCATGATCATTGACAGTAAACCAATCTACATACGGACTACATGTATAATTACATACGGAATGCATTTTGAAACTAGCTTAGCTAAGTTTTGTTTGATATAAATTTAGAGTCATGCGTAAGCTTAACTAAGTTTTGTTTGCTGCAAATTTAGAGCCATGCGTAAGAAGTACTGAGTCTTATAGAAATTTTCTTCTACTATGACAATCCCTTATACTATTCTTGACTTTGTTCTTAGCAGGTTTTTTTTGTTAACTTTCTTTTTGCTTATGAGATTAATTTGGAATATCTATTTTTGATTCTTTTAGGCGTATAGTCAACAATTTTTAATAGTTTATAGTTGGTAAGGTAAATCTTTCACCAATCACTACAAAGTAGTGCATATGGGATATATTTTGCGTAATTTTATCTATTCTGTAATTAAATAGTCATTTAAATTTAGTAAAGTTGGTAACTTAAGAAAATTAATTAGATTATAATATTTCACCTTAAATTAGATAGAATGAACAAATAAGTAGCTAATCGATTTAAGGAAAGTTTTTTTAAATATATTAGTTTGATAAAGTTAACAAGAAATATTGAATTAACTGTGAAATATTAACAACGGGAGTAGTGAATGTTGTGTCTTATAATTTGGTTGATAAATTTTACATCTATATCATACAAAAATAGCGTGAATAGTCAAAGTAATAATAGTAAATGAGCGAGTAATCAAAATAAAAGTATTAATTAGGGATGTAGTGAAAGTAATTACATTAACCACGAGAGTAATGAATGTGCCTCATAATTAGGCAAGTATAACTCAATTCTATAATTGTGTTTCAAAAAAATGAAATTTAATAGGTAAATAATGGTACCCCAAGTGGAGCCGAGCACCAAACCTAAACCTCCAAGTTTTTTCAAAGACTTTAATAAAATAAATAAAAAGTATAACATTCAGATAGAATAAATAAAAAATATGTAAGTTAAATTTATATTATTTAGAGGTCATGAAATTTTTACCGTAGATGGATTTTGCAATCAAGGTATTACTCAAATCCCAATTTGTAGTTCTTAAGAATCCCGATTGGAGATAATATAGTATTTACCCATTGTACTCTTTACTCTTTAACAATGTTTATTGCCTAACACTAATATTAACCGATTTAACCATTGAAGAGAAGTGAGAACCATACATATTCATTGGAGTTAGTGCTACTATATATAGTGGTATCTAATTTAGAGAACATATAAAACAATGCAGACGAGCTACTATGTACAATTGAAAGCACACACATACCATAAATTTAAAATTGTTCTACAATAATATATCAATCAAAACATATGTAAACAGGTCGGGACACAGACATGAATAATAATATAGTTATTTAAAATTGGTCTACAAAGCTTAATTCTTAGGTACACTGGATCATTTTTCTTTGTGATTGTATCAATCAATACATATGTAAGCCTTATTGAGTAATTGTAAGGTTGGTAAAATATGGTTAAAATAAAAGTTGTATCAATTTATCAATATTATTTCTTAAAAAATATATTTGATTGTTATAGTTTTAAAGAACTATTTCCATTGACTAAATAAAAATACTTTATATGTTCTTATAAGGAATACTCTATTTCCTTAACTACATTTTTGTTTATTTCTTCAACCGCATAAGGAATGATTGGGAGTCGGGGGAAGCATGAAAGATGAGAGTAAGAAGAGGGTTGTTCGTGGATGGTCTGCATTCCACTTATTTGGCTCGCAAAGCAAATTGAGTGAGAATGCTAAGCGAGAGTGAAAGCAGATTATTTAATTTTATTAAGTAAAAGAATATAATTTTCTTTAAAAGTCGAATTAATATCAAATTTAACCGCTTGTGATAAAATTTGATTATTAGGATATAAAACAATTAATAAAATTTAATTGATGTTAATATTATATTTTTCAAAGTTAATAAGTTAAGGATCAAACTTCATATATGTACTTAAAGGTTACTATAAGTTTATCGTAATAAGTCAAACGCTCAAATTTCAAAAGTTTAATTCTATAATTTTATTGTAATAGAAAATTTAATAAATGACGTTAATATAGACTCGTGCATCGCACGGGCATGAAATCTAGTATATATATAAAAGAGGCTTTTTTCGAGCAATTCTATTGGTCAACATCAGCTTTTTCAATTTTTGGAAAGTATATTTTAAAATCTTCCAAGATT
>JAIUZE010002932.1:0-19494 GCA_022085475.1 Heliosperma pusillum | reverse complement strand
GAGAATAGTTAAATGATGTTCGGTTTAAAAACCGTAAAAGTTATTCTTTAAATTCCGAATAAATTCAAAATAATTATATTAAATGATGATAAATCTTAATAAATCTTTATAAAAATAGATCAAAAATATTATTTTTTTAAATAAAATTTCGGTCTTCAAACTTACAAGGCGGGTCGGGAAAAGTCAACGAAAGTCAAAGTCGACTTAAAATTCAAGAAAAGTCAAAGATGACTTAAAAGTCAAGAAAAAGTTTATGACGACTTAAAAGTCAAGAAAAGTCGATGACGACTTTTAAAAAGTCAAAGAAAGTCAAAGACGACTTAAAAAGTCAAGAAAAGTCAAAGATGACTAAAAACGGTCTTTTCATGAAATATCTCAGAAATTCCAAATACGAACGCGGAATTTCAAAATAAGACTCGGAACAAAAATTCCTATTTTAAAAACTTAAGTTCTACTGAAAAGTGTTAGTAAATATTTTTACTAGAAAAATTGGTACTTTTCGGGTTGTTACAGGCTTCCTTAAAAGTGTTTCTAGATATGCCAAGTTCTCAAAAGAACTTTGTACAATTAAAAGAAATCAAAAGGAAATGGCTTTGATAAATCTTAAGGGTGAAGTTAGTGAGTTTGTCTCGGCTTTGTTTAGGAGCAAGACCCCTCTCAAGTGTGGTGATCCATGTGTGTTCACCATGCCTTGACGGTTTGAAAAAGCCATGTTAGATATGGGGCATCGATAAATGTCCTTCCTTTTCATGTCTATGAGTCATTAAAACTTGGTCCCTTAAAGAACACCAAGGTGGTGGTTCAACTTGCTAATCGGTCTAATTTTCATCCTAGGGGTGTTGTGGAAAATGTTATAGTTAAGGTAGATCAGCTGGTTGTTCCGGCAGATTTCTATGTTTTGGATATGGCACACGAGGTCAATGCGATCCCAATTTTATTGGGTTGACCTTTCTTAAAGACCGCATGAACCCGGATTGATGTTCCAAAGGTTTTCTTGACTATGAAGTTTAATGGGAAGTGTAAACTCCCATATCTTATTGGGATCTTGAACAAAGTAAACCTTATAACCGTTCTTCTGCGGGATAGTCGAACAAAAATCAAACTGACACATGCACCGATCCGGCTGGTACGGCTCTAATATATGAAGAAATGTAATAAAACCCAAATAGAGAGACAATCGCAAGTAACTCGGGAAACGCTGCGGGTAAAGGGTCCACCGCACATGCTCTGCCCCAAGCCCGTCTAACCTCTACGGTACCTATCTAAAATCTTATGATCACCCTTAAAATGAGGTACGAGGGCCCATGGATCTACAAGTGGTCTCCTCTCCAAATAATGTCCACCGCGGAGTCAAAATTGGGGAAAATACTCGTATATCCACGCCTACAAGGGGATGCAACATCGGTAGACAGACACTTATACCACGAGCATCTCGTCACGATGACATCCCAACTACTGGTACAAAAAGGCCAAGCAAGCGGCACCCCAAGTGTACTCATTTACCCGATCAAGATCATCAAGTAAGGGTAATAACTGAGCAATCACTCTATCCCTAGACTTGTCCGTGAACAAAGTTTGTCCCAATAACATCAAGAAGTAGGCCCAGAGCGAGTCATGCTCGTTCCCTTCCCCAACAACTTGGCTCAATGCGGACATAAAAAAACTACTGCCCTTATAGAGCGGTGGTGCCACATCCTCAACACCAAAAACGCTAGCCACCTTCACCTTCAAACCCACATCCTAGCTCCCTCGTAGAACTATCCTCCACCTCATCCATACCGTCCACAAACACCTTAGCACCACGAATCAGTATCCCAAGTATCTGCTGCACATCGTGGAGCAAGATACTAATCTCTCCAAAAAGGCATAGAGAAAGTGTTAGTATCCGCATGTCACCTGTCTATAAAAAAAATCAACAAGTTCTCATCTAGAGAAGTCATATAACACATCCTCAAAGCACCACGCCCACTCATGGTAACCCTACTGGCAACATCATCAAGAAGCTCAATGCCTCTCATCGCCTCTACAGAATCCGGCCTCTCATAGAACTTAATCCAAGATCTTACCGGTTTTGACTGAGTCCAACTACTGAACGCTACGTGCCCACCAAATCTCCGTAACACCAAAATGTTACTAGTCTCACTAACAACCAGTGCTGTAAGGACCCAAGAAGTGTCAGTATGCGGCTTATTCCTCAATGTGCTAGAGGAACTATCTCGTAGACTCGAATAGCGACCTAAAGTACTCGGGCAAACCTCTAAGTCAACGGTAACCAGGGTGGCGGGTTCACTACGAACCGATACTCCCCCTCTTCCTCGCCCGCTCCTCCTCGTCATCAACATGTTGAAAACTGGCTCCTAACTTCTGTGACATCTCCCTCTCCGAATAACCATTAACAACGTGACGTGGCGCATGCCTAATAAAAATGCCAAATGGCTCTCCTCTATTATGATGCTTAGAATTCGCGACTCTTTGGTTTACCGTACGATCCGAGGGAAACATAATGCCATTTCCTCGATCTCCCATTTGGATTAAAAAATTAAAACGTACCTTTAAAAACCCAAAAATGAATTATAATTAATTTTAAAACCCAAGAAAAAGATTTCAAAAAAAAATTCAAAACCATGGGATGGACGACGAATTAAAAAATCTAAACCATGGACAGACAATGAAATTCAAAGTCTGTCAAATGGTAGGACAAAGAAATTCATTATTTATTCATGGAGGTACGTTGAGACTTCACGTCACCATCATGGGTGACTAATGAATTTTTTCGTTTATGTAACACCCGGAAATGTACCCTATTTTTCTAGTGAAAATATTTTACGGATACTTTTCAGCAAATTTAAGTTTTAATATAGAATTTTATGTTCCGAGTCGAATTTAGAATTTCCGAGTTCGTATTTGGAATTTCCGCGAGATTCCATGAGAAACCCGTCTTAAGGCGAGTTTGACTTTTATTGACTTTTTCCTTATTCATACTCATACTCCCTTAATCTATTTCTCATTCACACAAACACATTTCACATTACTTCTTCCTTAAGCAAACCCAAACCCTTGCCTCCATAGTCTTTCCGATCTTAAAATCATCGTAGCTCATTCGTTCTTTGCTTAAATTCACGTAAGTTCATCTCATTCTTCCCCTCTTAGCTTCCTCTATCCGTATTGGTAATAAAATTACCGTCTTTCTCGCTTTTTAAATTATCCGTCTTTCTCTAGGTGAATTATATTCATCTTTTATTATCTAATTGTATGTAGGTGGAGACTAGGAAGGTTTAGAAACCGTTTAAAGACGCGAAAAGGTAACGGTGACGGGTTACTCGATATCATTTACGTGTTTTACATGCTTATATGCTAGGAAAGAAAATCGTCTTAGATACGCTTAGTAAGTTTAGGGAAATCTGTTAGGATGATGATTGTTGTTATTTGGTGATTGTTGATGAGGAATATTGATTGTTGATAGTTATTAGAAATGAATTATTAGAATTGGAAATGATAGGATTGATTTTTGTTAAAGGCTCTCGGGTGAATTGGTAACACATCTCACGGTCGTGAAATACAAGTCACGGTCGTGACTTGTGCAGTTTCACTGCACTGACCCCTTTTCGTAAAATGATCATATCTCCTTCGTTACTTGCGTGTTTTGGGCTTGTGACCTATTGTTGGAACCGTAAGAGGATAAGCTATCACCTTGACTTGGGGAAATTTCTGTATTTTCTGTCAGAAACTCTAGTTATGACAGTTTGAAGTGAACCCTTGTTTTAGTTAGTTTCCAAACTTGTTGTTTTGGAGAGGTATCTATGTTTCCTATTTATTATGCTTCTTAAACTTGGTCTAATGCTTATGTATCATGTATTGATTCATGTTTATCATAGTTACATTTATATAATGCCATGTTCTCATGTGTTGTGACGGTTTTTGGTATGTCCCACTTTGAGTCGGTTTTTACAAATGATACGGTTTGAGCACTATTTTGTCTTGTGCTTTGTACTCTCATTCCCTTGGCTACCGCCACGTTCGTAAGGCTGGAATGTCGGAACGGGGAGGTATCCTACTGCTTAATTTCATGTTTTAGTGGGCATACGACGACCTTGTTGGGAGGCGAACGCTATGCGTTGATCGACCCGGCCGTCAAATATTGTGTACTTGCGAGGTGGTGTTATTTGCATGTAGCGTACCGCTTGTTATGAGGCTTGAGCTCTTTTCCGCCTCTTTCGTGAATTGATCTACCGAATTTGGGGTACTCGGCGTCTTTGTAAGACCGAGTCTTGGATGCAAAATGTCATCGCATGTCGAATCGAAAAACGTTTATTCCGAGAATCTGGCCAGGTTTAGACTAGGACCGTATTATTATCGTCGTGCTACCAGGAGGAAATTAGTCTACATATACGAAATGTAGCATCGTGTATGAGTTCAGGGAAATGCTTTATCCCGTGGATGCCTTTTCATCATACTTGTCATGTACACGGTGCTAGTGCGTTTCATTTACCGTGAGAGATGTCGTCTTTGTGTCGTCGTCTTTGAATGCATGATTTCATGATATTATTCATGGTCATTGCATGATTGGGCACCGTCAATGTATTGGTTCGTGAATGGATGATAATATGTTGGATTTATTGGGATCATCGCATGACTTGGCATGGTTTGTTTGTCGAGTCTCAATCTTATCAAACTTATACCGCTAACGGTGAGATGTAAGCCCTAGTGAGCGTATTCGGTTGCCAAAGAGTGTCTTCCCCGAGTCTTTGTATAACATGATGGATTCGGACTTGTACTTCTTATGCTCTTATCATTATATATTGAATTGCCTATCTATCCTTATCGTATTTCACATGTATATCTATATATGCATGCTTCTACTTTTGTATTTCCTTCCATGTACGTTTAATGTGATATGGCTGGGAGAACCCAGAGTTACTCCCCACTGACTGTGGCGTTCATGTTTTTCATGAATGAACAGATTGCTTGCTTGGATGGCTTTTTGCTTGACTTTTTGGGTTCGGGTGTGAGCTAGCGGGCGTTGTCCCTGGATAAAACACCTCTAGATGATTTTAGCTTGTTTGCTACACTTTTACTTTGTTAACACTTTGAGAGACTACGTCTCTTGTTATTGTATTTCATATTTTAGTTTGTAAATTTGACACTCCTCGTATTTTCTATCTTGCATGTATAAAGGTTTTTAAAATACCGTATTTCCGCTATATAATTCACATGCTTGTATGTTTTATATTTCCGCATTCGCGAGGGTTGTCACAGTTTACCCATGGTGGGATGTTGAGACTCAACAAGCATGGGAGAGACGTTGAATTTAACCATCTTTAATATCTAGCCAAGTTACTTTTTCATTAAATTTAACTAAATCAATATATATATATATATATATATATATAAAGGCTTTTTTCGAGGCACGTGAGTGGTTCCACCTTTATAGAGATTCTTATTATTATTATTATTATTATTATTATAATATCATGTAGGAAATCTTTGAATAAAAATTTTAAATAAAGCTATTAATATAGTTCCATATTTTATTCCCTAAAATTTCATCACCTAAACTACTACAATTATTATTATTATTATTATTATTTTTTTTTTTTTTTTGCAGAAATATCATAGGACCATATATTAGAAATAGGAGTGAAATACAAGGCCCTAAAACAATCTACAAAGGAGTCCAGAGAAGACCCCTAACTCAAAAGATAAAATCTAAATAGCACAAAGATACATGAGACGCATGCTAACTCGATACTGAATCCGTCTAACTAAGCAAATACAATCCGTCTAACTCGATATTATTATTATTATTATTATTATTATTATTATTATTATTATTATTATTATTATTATTATTATTATTATTATTACTATTACTATTATTATTATTATTATTATTATTATTATTATTATTATTATTATTATTATTATTATTATTATTATTATTATTATTATTATTATTATTATTATTATTATTACATCCTACTACTTACCAAATACAATCTTTAGTATTATTAATTAAATATATTACATCCTACTACTTGCCAAACCCAAACTATAATTAAAAAATTGGTATACAGACTATAATAAAAAATATCATGTAGAAAATCTTTAAATAAAAATATTAAATAAAACTATTAATATAGTTCCATATTTTATTCCCTAAAATTTCAGCACCTAAACTATTATTTCTATTATTATTATTATTATTATTTTTTATTTTATTTTCATTTTTTTTTTGCAAGAAAAGGTATAGATTCTTATTAATCCTCAAGGAAAAAATAAGAAAACAAAGTTCTTACAATAATATCCCCTATGAGCTAAACTAATGACTCTATTAACTATTGAGATTATCTATAATCTCATTATAAACAGTATCCTTTGTAATAGCTAAAAGTCTAATACTAACAACTAACTGAATTTGTCGAACAAGACTTTCCACTGGTCTATGATGCCTAGAGAATACCCGAGCATTCCTCTCCCACCAAATGTAGTATACAGTAGCTGCAATACTACATCTAAACGAGACGCTATGCCAATGCTTCCTTCTTCTTCTATTCTGAATCCAGTAAAGCTCTGCAATCAAACCAAGTCTTCTCCTCCTGATGTCCATCCAAGAGAGGATGCTCTGCCAGACCATGGCAGAGTAGGAACAAGCAAAGAAGAGATGCCCATGACTCTCACAGGCTGCGTGACAAAGACTGCATCTGTTAGCAAGCTGCAAACCTCTCTTCTGAATATTATCAATAGTAGCCAGTTTCCCTTGAGCAGCCAAAGTAGAGATGATTCTATGCCTAGGTAGTGCAGGGCAAAGAGACTTAGTCCAGATAAGAGTGTCATGATGGGGTCTAAACAGATCATACGCCTTACTAGCACAGAATTTTCCCTGCGAGCCACATTGAGCAATGAAGTGTTTAGCAGCCATCACACCCCCAGTGAGTTGAATACAGTGGTCTCTAACCCTCAAAATGCCTTTGAAGCTCTCAGAGTATCTTTCCTTAATGTCCATAGTCCAGAAATCCTACTGCCTTATATAGTAATTGTTAAGCCAGTTGAGCCAGGCCCCCCTTTTTTCTTGTTCAATTAGCCAGACCCATTTGAGCATCAGAGCTTTGTTCCAGGCTAGAAGTTCCTTAAGACCAAACCATCCTTCAGACCAAGGTGTACAAATGCTAGCCCAGCTCTTATAGGTTTGATGCTTGCCTTCAGCAGACCAGAAGAAGTCCTTACAGATCCTGTTAATAGCCTTAATGACACCCTGGGGTAGCAAGAAGCTGGCACACCAAACGTTTTCCATCCCAAAGATGACAGAATTTAGAAGTTGAGCCTTCCCAGCATAGGATAGGTACCTAGTGGACCAGTGAAGAACAGTACTCTGGATCTTTCTGATTAGAGTGCCATACTTATCTTGATTGAGAGAGGAAGCATGTAGGGGAACCCCTAGATATCTGAAAGGGAAGAGACCAGTTTCAAAGCCAGTGCTAGAAAGAATATCAGATTTAATGATGGAAGAAATCCCACCAAAGTAGATACTAGTCTTTTCCTTGTTAGCTATTAAACCAGACCAGTCACCAAAATCCTGAAGAATATTGACCACAGTGGTAACAGAAGGGGTGTCTCTCCTGGTGAAGATCATAAGATCATCAGCAAAAACCATATGGGTCAGATTAGTCTGGACACATTTAGGATGAAGAGAGACATGAGGTTTCTCTTTTAAGTTTCTCAAGTATCTAGATAAAACCTCCATGCTAAGGACAAACAGATAAGGGGACAGGGGATCTCCTTGTCTGATGCCACTTTTCCCCTTGAAGAACCCTTTAACTTGCCCATTAACATTCACAGAGAACCAGGAACCTGTAATGCAGCCCATGATCCATTTAATAAAGACAGGGGAAAAGCCAAATGCATGAAGCATGTTGCTGATGAAGTCCCACTGGAGAGTATAAAAAGCTTTTCTAATATCCACTTTAATAAGACATCTAGAGGTGACATTCTTCCTATTGTAGCCTTTAACCAGGTTTTGAGAAAGCATGACATTCTCAAAGAGGCTCCTACCAGGAATAAAAGCTCCTTGCTCCTCACCAATGAGGTTGTGCAAGACCCCTTTCAGCCTATTGCTAAGAATTTTGCTGATAGTCTTGTACATAACAGTGCAGCAGGAAATAGGTCTAAAGTCCAGAACAGACTTAGGAGTATCCTTCTTAGGAATGAGAGAAATAAGAGTAGCATTGGCCTGCTTTGCCATTTTCCCAGAGAGAAAATAGGAGTGAATGGCCTTGCAAAAATCAGGTTTAATCAGGTGCCAGGAATGCTTGAAAACTTCAGAAGAGAACCCATCAGGACCAGGACTTTTGTTAGAGTCAAACCCAAAAAGGGCCTGCCTAATTTCCTCATCAGAAATAGGGCTGCAAAGATGACTATTCTCAGTCCCAGACACCAGAGATCCCTTAGAAAGGAACCCTATATCAAGGTCTTTGACAGGGACCTTAGCACCCAAAAGATCCTGATAGTAATGAACAAAGGCAGAAGCCACATTATCAAGACCATGATGATGGAGGCCATGATGATCAACAATATCCCCAATATTATGCTTAGCTTTTTTCTCCCTAATCTTAGCATAGAAGTAACTAGTACTGCAATCCCCATGCTTAATTTCCTGAATTTTGGCTCGCTACATTAAAGCACTAACTTCAGCTTTTTTAAGGCTCTTGAACTTATGAAGAAGTTGTTGCTCTATGTGCATAATAGTGCTAGAAAGAGGAGAATTCTGCAAATCACTTTGGCAAGATAAGAGAGCCTCCTTAGCCTCCTTTGCCCTGATAGCAATGTTAGAAAAATTAGCCTTATGGAAGGAGTAAAGTTTATTTCTTACTACCTTAAGCTTAGCAAAGAAGGAGAACATAGGAGTCCCCTGAACCCCCACTTGCCAAGCACTAGCAATAAGGTCATTATAAGAAGCATGATCAGTCCAGCTGTTAAGGAAGTTAAATCTCCTCTTAGGGTAAATTTCCTCAAAAATAGTAGTCATCACTGGAGAGTGATCAGAGATCCCAAGAGCCATGAAGTTTGCTGAGCTATTAGGGAACTTAAGCAGCCATCCCAAGTTAACTAAGGCTCTGTCCAGCTTAGACCAAACTCTAGTGGTGCTCTCCTGCTTGTTAGTCCAAGTGAACTCACAGCCAGTCCTAACAAGATCATCAAGTCCAGCCATGAGAATACCATTATTACAGTCAGTTATGTCAGCAATATCAGGATCATTAGGACTAATCCTTTCATCAATATTCCTAACAACATTGAAATCCCCCATGACTAACCAAGCTTCAGTCAAAGAGGTTTGTTGAAGAAAATCCCAAATCTCCTTTCTTCTATCACCATCATTAAACCCATAGACAAGAGTAAGAAAAAAGTCATGACCAGAAGCAATATGCTTAGCATGACAGTGCAAGTATTGAGCAGTAACCTTAAGAATATGGAGATTAATTCGAGCAGCATTCCAAACACACCAAATCCAACCATTGTGATGACAATCATAATTGGTAGTGACACTATAAGGAGAGAAAGCCCCCTTAATAATTTTAGTGGCTTTCCTCTCTTTAATTCTAGTCTTTAGAATTCCAAGAACATCCACATTATTAAATTTCATAAAGTCCTTGACTTCATTTATTTTGAGGATGTCATTCATCCCCCTAATATTCCAGGTAGAAATCTTCATTTAAAAGAGGAGTGGAGAGGGCCAGGGTCCCCCAAAATCTGCCCTGGGTCATTAACAGGGTCCTCTAGGTGAGTTGAAGGGCTTAAAGCCTCAAACTGATTACAAATGACTAAAGCTTGATTACCAATCTGCAGAGGGGAACTCCTCCCCAGGGGTTCACAGTGCATTACAGAGCTCTCTAATGGCCTGCCACCACCCTGAGAAGAGAAGGAAGAAGCCTGCATCAAGTGCCCTTGCTTCCCAACCCCCTCCTTCTGAGCAATGGGACAAACCTGTAAAAAGTTTGAGGTACCACCTCGCCCTGGCCATCCTGAAATCACCCTATCAGAGGCGATCAGGGGAGACCTAGTAGCCATAGGAGTGGCTTCTTTCTGATGAACTTGAACATGGTCTAGCACAGGAGGTCCTGAGTGCATTACAGTACTCTCAGGTGCTCCATTCTGCACATTACCAGATGCAGTAGGAGCCTCTGAAGAGACTGAGGTACCACCTAGCTCCTTGCATTGTGGGCCAGCCAGAGGAACACCAGAAGAGACCCGCACCTTAGCTACAGTCACAGGCTTATAAGCCTTCCTAACAACTCCCTTAGAAGCAGGGACAGTAAGGATGCCATATTTTTTAACCCATTTGCAGGAAGATTGTTCATGCCCAAGTTTCCCACAATGCTTACAAAGAAAAGGGCGCCATTCATAATCCACCCTCTGAGTGGTGTGGCCACAAAAGGGAACATTGAGCAGGATTTGATCAGAAAGGTTCGTAGCCACATCAACCTCAATCAAGACTCGAGCAAAAGACAGTCGAGACTTAGTGGTAGTAGGAATATCCGCAAATAGAGGCTTTCCAATTTTGCTAGCCATCTTACTCAGCACAATATCAGTCCAGAGAAAGGGATCCAAATCTAGGAAAAGAACCCAGATTGGTAAAATGGAAACTCTCTCCATTTCTAAAGAGAAGGTAGGACTCCAATGCTTCAGAATAAGGGTGTTAGATCCCATATGCCATGGCCCTGTTCTGAGCACAGTATCCAAGTCTTCCTTATTGTCAAATCGAAAACTAAACCATCCTTTCTTAAAATATTGAACAATGGGTTGTTTGACATGATTCCACTTCTTGTTTACAAAATCTTGCACCATTTTGAGTGAAGGTTTAGCACCTATGACATTGCCCATCAAAGCATGTTTCCAAATATCCAATTCCTTTGCAATGTCATCCATTTCAACAGTAATTTCCTCAGAGTCTGCAAGCCCCTCATGGTAAACGAGGCTCATTCCTAGATTCTTATTACCCTTAACCACATTCTTCCAATTTGCAGTATTCTTAGTGTTCTTGGTACCCTCATCCATCGGAATTGGTAGAGAGTCTGTGACAGACGGGTTAGCAAGAACAGGGGCAATCACATCATCAAGAACAGAAACATTCACATTATCAAGATCAGAGACAGACACATTATCAAGGACAGGGGCATTCCCAATGTCATAATTTAACCCAGTAATAGTGGAATTTACTAGCAAATTAGTAACAGAACCATGTTTTATCAAAGAATTCGGGACAGGACTAGGAGGAGAAACTCGTGGAGATCAAGAATTATGTAGAGCTTGAACAATAAGATCATTAATGGTGGAATTCGTGGGTTTTATCTGGGTTCCCGAAAAAACCGCAGGAGTCCCAAGATTATTCAGGGAAAAAGTATCAGAATCTTCAATTTTCTCCTGAGAAGAAGCTTCAGAATCACCGATGCAAGGAACTCTAGCTTTAGGTGGCCTTCCTCTCCCTCTAGCCATGGCGTCAAAATGGCGGGAAATCGCCCTAGATTATTATTATTATTATTATTATTATAATTATTATTATTATTATTATTATTATTATTATTATTATTATTATTATTATTATTATTATTATTATTATTATTATTATTATTATTATTACATCCTTCTACTTGCCAAATACAATCTTTAGTATTATTAATTAAATATATTACATCTAACTACTTGCCAAACCCAAACTATAATTAAAAAAATTGGTATACAGATTATAATAAAAAATATCATGTAGGAAATCTTTAAATAAAAATATTAAATAAAACAATTAATATAGTTCCATATTTTATTCCCTAAAATTTCATCACCTAAACTATTATTAATATTATTATTACATCCTACTACTTGGCAAATACAATGTTTAGTATTATTAATTAAAAAAAAACTACATCCTACTACTTGCCAAACCCAAACTTTAATTAAGAAATTGGTATATAGACTATAATAAAAAAAAATACTGTTGAATTTTTGGCAAACTAACGTATGGAAATTATTTTTTAGCATTAAATATATCACATCATAACTAGCATACAATTAAAAATATTCTTCTATATATACACCTTCATTTACCTGCCCTTAAACAATATTTTGCCATTACTCTTATTATTACATCTAACTACTTGTCAAATACAATCTTTAGTATTATTAATTAAATATACTACATCCTACTACTTGCCAAACCCAAACTTTAATTACAAAATTGGTATGCAGACTATAATAAAAAATACTCTGAAATTTTGTTAAACTAACGTATGGTAATTAATTTTTAGCATTAAATATATCACATCCTAACTAGCATACAATTAAATACATTATTCTATATATACACCTTCATTACCTGCCCTTAAACCATATTTTATCATTAGCAAAAGTCGGAGTAGTAATTTATGTAAATCTATGTATGGATATGTTCTTTAGTTTTATTTGAATGTGTTATTGATTCATATTAATCTACTTATGCATGCCCTTTATTTCATGTTAATCTACTTATTCATTCATGTGCCCTTTATTTCTATTTTAACGTGTTGTTAATTCAGGCTAATAATCAATGGATTTTTGCCCTCATGCAGATTAATAATCAATGATTGTACAACGAACAACATTATATACATGTGCACCCCACGTACAAGTTTGGAATTGATGATTGTGGAGTTTAATGACTTTTTATCTACAACTTAGAAGTTTATATAGTATGTAGTGTTAGCTGGCAAGTGTATTTAATCTAGGTTTTTGTGGTTTCCTTTTTAAGTTCTCCCTCCTATTCAATTGTTATTTATTTTCGTCTTGGGTGTATTATTAAATTGTTATTTATTTTTAAGATTTCTAAGGTTTACATAAGTGGGCAAGTGAACATGATATTTCTCTTCTTCTCCTCACCTCCTTAGTATTTGCACCAAAACAATGTATAACAAATTATCAGAACGAAGGAAGTATCATTTAATTTATAAAGATTCATATATATGGCGTATTAGTCACGAAGATTTTTAACTACTTTATTTAAATCAAAGTACCAACACCTAGGCGTGTGTAACTTAATTACAATGTACTCCGTAATATACAAGTTGGCTCGGTAAAGTTGTGAAAATCTAAATCAAAGAGACAGAGGTGCAATGTAGATAAATATCAAATTACTAATTTAATGTGAGATGGAATTAGACATGGAAATTATAAAAGTATTTAATAAATTGTAGTATATGTTATCTTTTATAAAAAAATTAATATGTAACATGGATATCATAATCATATTTTGTCTCATTACAAGAATCCATCTTTGATGGGATTATTTTTAAAGATAACTTATATGTTATGTTGGGTCCCAAAGAAAGTAAAAATATTTTAAAAATCGGTCTCTCAAAAATGTTTATGAGATACTTTTTACACGATGAGGGTGAATATTAATTTAATTTATCAATTTTTTACAACTATATTAAATAATTTGTAATTATATAATTAATCAAGTTTAATTAAAAAAAATAGAGTTATAACAATGTTAAGTTACCATATGCTTTGATGTAGCTTTAACTATAGATATACTTCTATCATTGAAAAATATATAAAAACTACCTTAAATAAATTGGTTTTATATAATAATCAAATTTATATAAAAAAAAATAGTTATAAGAATGTTAAGTTACTGCATGCTTTTATGTATATTTCACTATAAATAGACTTCTATTATTGAAAAATATTTCCCAATGACAAACAATCATATAAAAATACATACGTTGTAGATGCATGTTATGTGTATTCTCCATTGTGAAATTTTTTGCTATTGTTTGTTACGAGTATTATTGATTATGGTGATTTCTTTTAAATACATATTAGAATTGTAGGTTGATTATTCTATTTTATATATTATATATTATTGCTATTGTTTGTTTCAAGTTTTTCACTCACACTACGTAACAAAAGCCTGCTAAATTTTTTTTACTAATGACAAAATTCTTTTGTTATTTTTACTGATAACTTTAGTTATTTTCATTTAGTAGGAAGTATTCAATTTGCTCAAGTTAAATCCAGTCTACTCTTCATGTGTTGGTTGTTGCCGATGCATCTATATTGTGTTACTAACGGGAAATTTATAGGGTTGTTATAATTAAAAATCCTACCCCTATAACCAATATAATCCTTGAGGTGTGAAAGCAAGAAAAGATGAATCAGTTAGGTAAGCTAATGGGTCATAATTATATTGTTGAGTTATTTAAACTATGTAGAATTATCTAACCGACCAATTTAGTCCTTAACAGCCATGCATCAATATACTTTATTTCATTTAATCAATGATCATGATTCATGAATAATGTTGAAAATATGATCAATAATATATTTTATTATTTTACCTATCCAATTTTATCCTTTACGTAAATATATTAATGATACGTAACTTTTTTGTATCGACAGTGTTATGAGTGAGCCCAAACACACATGTTAAAAAAAAAATTGTTATTGATATTAAAGTCATTTTATTATCTTCTAGACACAAATAAGAATAGAATATTTAGTAATATAGTAATTTGAATTATTCTACAAAGCTTAATTTTTAGTTCCCTAAAACATTTATCAATCAAAACATACTAAAACCTATTAAATGATTTGAACGGAAGGGTATTGTTAATAATTTTCGGGCCATAATATGGATCAAGCACAACTTGAGTCATTGCAGGTTTGGTAAAATATGGTTAAAATAGAAGTTAAATCAATTAATCAATACTGTTTTCTTAAATATTATATTTTATTATAGTGATCTCAAGACAAATTGACTGAGAAGTTTAAACGGGAGTGAAAGTAGGCTGATTCATTTTAATATTACCATACAAAGTCGAATTAAAATCAAATTTAACGCGTGTGATAAAATTTGATTCTTTTATTGTTTGATTTTTATATTAAGATATAAAATAACCAATGAAATGAAAATTTAATTCATGTCAGTATTTTATTGTTAAAAGTAATTTCAACGTACTTAAGAATTAATTCATAATAAGTTAAAACATCAAACTTCAAAAATGTATTTTTATAAGTTAATTGTTATAAACTACTTAATAACATGACATTAATGTAGACTCGTGCATCGCACGGACATGAAATCTAGTTCTTTAATATTTAACATTCCCTCAGTCTCTTACTAATAATTAAAACTAGATTTTGAATTTAAAAATTTAAGCTACGCTTCCGGTTTGTAACCACTACTCCCTCCAATTATTTTATTTCGTCCTATTTAAGTTCCCGTGAATTAATTTTATTTAGTAAAAATATTGTTTTTTAGTTATTTATAGTTAAAATTAGTCGACTTTAACTTTGAAAAAAGAAAATATGAGAAATAGATAAAAATACGAGGAAATACATACTCCTTCCTAGTCACTCATTTCTTCGCCTTTCCCTTTTACACAAAAATTAAGGAAATGAATTTGGACCACACAAAACACACTACCCCACATACAAATGAATTTAGACCACACAAAAGACACAACCCCACATCCAAAAAGCGAAAGAGGGAAGAAAACCCGACTTACCCAATAAGAAAAGAGGGAAGAAATGACCGACTAAAAGGGAGTATTTAGTTTCCAGTTAGTTTCCCAAAATGGAGCACCATTCATATCCTCGTTTCCAAACAGTTTTAAAACTGCCACTTGTCGGCAAGGTCGCTTTAAACCTCAAAGTGGGCTCCACGCAAACCTTCTAGTGAAGTCTTATTGTTAGCCAACACACGTGAGGGTCAGCCATTTTGTTGACATGGCTGGCTGTTATTGGATGGAAACCTTACTGCCACATGGAAACGAACCAAGAGGGGTATAGCTGTAATTTAGGGACCATCTGATCTTCATTTGACTCTGATCAAAATCAGATTGCGCGTACTCAATTACGGAATATTATACATTATCCTTCCTGCCACACGGATCCAGCATTTGAATCAGCTTCCTTCTTTGCCTAGTTGCAATTTTTTTTTTTTATTAATAAGACCAAATTTGATAATAATGGTATTATTCCAATACTATATTAAAATCTTCGTGCTCATTAATTTTCGAAAAATTTACTTGTTATTTTGGATGTCACAAATTCTCATTTAATACGAGTTATATGATAGTATTAGACTCATCTTATAGTTTAAGATGAATAGTCCATCTTAAACAAGATTTACTATTTGTATGGAGGTCACAACTCACAATCCACGACTAAAACTTACCACGCCTCAGGTTTTATATACGACTGGACTATAATACCCTTATTGTTTATATAGCTAGTAGTGTAGGTTATGTAGGTTTAGTGGTGGGGCTAGGGTGGCTAGCACTCTAACAGGGGCGATCGCCCACCCTCACGGATGGAAATTTTGAAGTTTTAGCCCCCTTATTTTCAAATTCTGGCTCCGCTACGACGCCTTTGTGTAGGTTTGCGCGTCACACATGAGTTGAAACACATAATATTGTTGAAGTGTAGGGCCCATTAGTTTTCATTATTACATGATTTTTATTTTAGTATTATTAACACAATGGCAAGCCTACAACATTTGACATGAAAGTGCACAATTAGGAAAAGGAAATCATACAACATACGCTACTACAAATCCTTTTTTTGGTGTCTTTTTTTTTATTAGTTTTGTAATCATAAAAGTAAGAAGTATGAATTTCGAACATTTAGGACGCTTTTTAAGTGTATTTTTGATGCAAAACAATAACCCCATTACCCTTCTTTTGTTAAGATTCTTATTTTACTAAATGTTGTCTTGACTGAGGGAGGTAAACCGACTTCTTGATACAAGTGTAACACTATGATGTCTTGGCTGAGGGAGGTAAACCGACTTGTTGGTCAAGTTTGACACTATTTTACTAAATGTTATATCAAACATCATATTTTATCGAAGCTATACTTAGTAACACATTTTATAATTCGACAAAAGCATCGTTAAAATATATTTGATATGAACACTGTATCATATCAAGCTCACTAATTGGTCAAATTTGATATAATTCGCGCTTTGTAGGTCATGAGTTAGTGAGTTACTGGATTTAGGGACTGAACAATAAAAGGCAAAATGGAAGGAGAAGAGGCGTTAGATTGTGAAAAAGTAGTGAAAGGGGGTTCTATGAAGGCTCGAACCCACATCTTCCTAGTAAGAACCCTTACTTTTAACCGCTAGATCATGCTTGTTTTATTTATTTGTACAACATAAAATATTATACATGTATAATCACGATTTGTTTCCCAAAAAAAATCCTAACAACTACTGTTTACTCTACATCTAACATCCAACATACAATTTACGTGCTCGATGGAGCGAAGATCCCCTATGCATCATGGGTTCGCCTATTTACTCTTCATGCTAAAGGATACAAAGTCTTTTCCGATATTGACGACACCAAGCTACGACCACTTGAGGCTGACAATTCAATTGTCATGAATGATGTGATGTTGATGTTGGAGCAAGTGTCCTCCACAATAGTGCATTTATATTATAAATCTCATTTTGGAATATTAATGGGCTGACTAGTATTTTGATACTCCACGTCAGTTGATTAACGTAAATCGATAACGGTCAGCTGACTAGAGTTAGACGTTATTGTCGTATGACGGCGGTAATCAACTGACCCCTTTCGGTCACACCTATAGGATGAGACCCAAACAGAAATCTAATTATTTGTATACGATACATATTAATTAGTACTTTATATATATATTTGATATATGTTTAGTTACGAGAGTTAATTATTGGAAATTGAGTTACGAACTCATTCCGGATAAGTTTATTAGTCAATTATACGATAATTGACTGAATAAATTTTACCTCTTATTTTAATACGATTAAATAAGATTTAATTTAATGATTAATAGTTAACTCATTAAATTAGTTGAGGTTATGCATATACTTTGAGGTAGAGGTGATTAGTTAATTATATTTACAAGGAGTTGTAAAATAATCTAACTAGGCATTGTGGGATCCATTATATATTGATATAATGATAAAATATCACTTAAAAGTTAAGTGTATATTATTTATTAATTTGAGTCATATAATTGTTATATGATCAAATTAACCCTTTATTATACAAGATAATTAAACATATGATTATAAGTATTTGTGGGACAAATATCAAAAATCAAAATAGACCACATGACACTAGTGGGTGCCGAAAATATGGTAGTGTATAACATGATGATTGTTGTTTCTTGTATTACACTACATCATGTGATCATATCATGTTTATGACACATGATCATGGTCTTATTCACTACTACACTCAAAGTAATTGCATGAGATTATTTTAAGCAAAATAAGGGCCACCAAGGGCTCTCTTGGCCGGACCATAGTGTCCTTAAATGGACAATTTTGTTGTTCATTTTTGCTTGCTTGTTCATTCTTATTTTGCATGTACATCTCACTAAAATCCTCATCTCTCTAAAAACCTCTCAAACACTAATATTTCCTATTACTAGAGTAGTAATAAAATCTAATATTAGTTCATCTTATCACTTGTGTTTTCTAGTCAAAAAACTAAGTGATTAGTTTGGGTTTTCTCTTGGGTGCTTCTTAAAGGAGGTCTTCTAATTTGAAGATTACAAGGAGGATCATCTATTTCTTTCTAGCACAAGAACAACAAGAAAGGTGTTTCGTGTTGTGCCCATATAAACCGAAATTTCCCAATGTAAGGAAATTTCTTCTTACTTTTTATTATGCATTTTAATTTGCATGCATGTTACATAGATCTTTATTAAACACTAAATTAACAAGTAATTTAGTAACTAATTAGAGGAGTCTAATTAGGGTCTATGAACTTTCATGTGGTATCAGAGCTATCTTGTAGCATGCATGTTGATTTTAAGCATTAAAATCGGGTTATACGATAACTTGAGTAAAAATCGAAAATTTATGTTAAAAATGGTTTTCACGAAATTTTCTGATTTGCATGCATACCTACTGACCTCAAAATGTTTTTGGTCAACTTTGGTGAATTTACGAATTAATTTGCTATTTATTATGTTTTATGGCCTTTATAATCGAGTTAGCATGCGGTTTTATGTTAAAAGTTAACTAAAAATAGTTGCATGTTGAATCTGGCCTCAAATTTTTAATATGATATCACATACATGGTGTACATATTGTATGTAAATATTCGTGACATTTGGTCATGTATTGCATGGTTATTGATTTTTATTGGATAAAAATCAATTTAAAGGAGTTATTTTGTTCTTAAAATTGAAACGTGACTTTCTGGAGTTCAAAATTTTTTGTACATTTTAAAATATTATTTATATCATCCTGCTAAAATTTTAAAATTTGTTTCATCATTTTACTATTTTAGTTGGTTTTTATTTGATAAAAACCGATTCTTATAAAGCTATTTGTTCATAAAATCATTTCAAATTTTTTGGGCAAATGTTTTTGTTCTTGAGGTTCCTGGAAGTGTTCCAGTATGTACAAATATTTTTTGTTTCAATTTTAATGATTTTTCATTTTTATTTTGGGTTTAATTCATAAAA
>JAIUZE010002931.1:0-44319 GCA_022085475.1 Heliosperma pusillum | reverse complement strand
GCCATATCACATCAAAACGCACATAATCAAGCATAAAATCATATTTCATCAAACATACGTACTTATCATGCCGGATATATGGATATCATTACAAAATAACAATATATCAGCATTTGAATCATCAATCGTATCAGCATCATGTAACAATGACTCGGGGAAGACGCCCCTTGGCAACCATATAGATCACTAAGGGCTTGCATCTTATCATTAGTGGACAAAAACAAGAGGTATGTACTTCCCCACACTTAAACATTACTCGTCCCCGAGTAAGTAAGTGGACAAAAACAAGACCCTTATTTACATAAGCTAAACTAAACTACTAAAATCCGATGAAAGGCAATTAACGGGCCTTCTCCGTCCCTTCAACTCACAACGAAATACAATGAGGTATGTACTTCCTTGTAAGGCAAGTGGGGGCTTGCGGAAAAATTTAGATGCATCCAAGATTAAGCACGTAAACGACATAAAAGATGCATCAATCAAAAGAACAACCACTTTCCTCATCTAAGCGGTTGGGTTTCGTTTCAAAAACCAAAGGTCTAGTTTGGGAGATACCGTCTCAGAGTCTCAATGAGGTGTCAACCCCCTAATCATGGCTCAAGCAACCCGAGTATGACCCCCAAATGCCAATAAAACGAATTGAAAGGCGGGCAAAAGGGAGGCAAAGTCAACCGTATAAAGCCAACACGACACGACTCGAGATTCAACCAAATGCGACCCATGACTAAGAGGACTTAGACCACCGACTTCCTCATGGTTTTCACTCTTCACTCATTTAAAGAACGGGTGATTTTTGTGACAAAAAGTAACCAAAACCACTCAACTACTCGACTTGTGAGACATGCCCGCAATCTAATGTGTACTCCTCTCCTATATGGTCGCATATGAGATGTAAAGATAGTAATGCACATAAGGTGAAACAAGGGTTATAGCGGGGATAGGTAGTGGGTCGAAACGGGGTTGGTGCAAGCACCGTTATGGAGATGTGGAGCTACAAATCAAGAAATTGTCCAAAATTCCATTTCTCCCAATTTATTACAACAAATGAAAATATCAAACTTGAAAGTCCGATTCACTTGGAAAAACATCAAATCCCCACTTGTTTTGCAACGTCTTTTTCTACTCGCTTAATGATGGATAAGGAGTGTTGCTTGAATTTTTCTCTTGCAAAACATGAAATAAATAAATATGAAGTGATTTTTTGTTGTTTTGCATTTTTCTTTCTTTTGTATTTTGTTTTTGCTTTTATAAAACCTCTTTATTCAAAATCAAAGCCAAATATAAACCAATTATTTCAACTCAAATGAACTTAGCTCGAGTTCACTAAATAGGACACAAATTTCCCTTTTCAAAACACCAAAAACAAAGTGACAACTTTCTTGATCAAGGAAGGTTGTTTATGGGATGTAGTTGGTATTTGTAGTAATGCCAAATGAAAGGCTAAGGCTCAAAGGAAATGCAAAAGTTGGTCCTAATCTAAAGGGTTGAAAGTAGGCTTATATGGCAATGTGTGGTTAAAAAAATTAATTATAAGTAACGGATTGTTCCAACTTATGCACACAAAAAGGAATACATCTCGCCACCTAAGGAAAGAACGACATACTTGTGCGTGAAGATGTGACATGTCACGCAAGGAGCCTACTCACAACCTATGGAGACCGGGTATGAATGCACCGGTCTAAAGAAGGCTCTAGGTCTCACATGTAAGTAGCTTTGTCGAAGTCTAGGTCTAGCCTACGGTCTATTCGGTCTCACAAGGCGGTCCATGGCCTTTGGGTTAACTCTACTCCCCGGGTGTCTAACAAGAAGGTCAAAGAGGTGCAAGCCACTAAAAGGGGGAAGACACGGTTAAGACAATCTCATCATTGGGGTATCATGTTCCCTTCCTAGACCACATTTTGTTCAAAATATTTACAAACTCAATGCAAGGCAAAAATAAAACGACAAACAATTATTCAGAAGTGACGGAATGCAATTCTAATTCCTAATGACAATCAAATAGATATGCAACACTGTCTAAACTAGCAGCACATAAGAAACACACATAAAGTTCCCAAGGAACATCCTCATCAACAATTTCCCGTGTTCCTCCATATTAATCAAAATAAGCGAAAAGAGCGGAAAAAGGAGAAAATAGTTGGAAAGAGTATACCAAGCGGTCTTCTATTCTCCTATTGTTTCAAATGCTCCATGTGTGCCTACATCACTTGTTAGACAAAAACAAATATATACAATGCAATATTTTTGGGTTTTGTTTTTAAAGATTTTTCAATTTTTTTGAAATTTTCTTTGAAATTTTTCATCACGCATATACAAAAATTTACAAATATGTACAATAAATGGATATTTCCCTCCCCACACTTAAACCGGACATTGTCCTCAATGTCCAACTGCTAGGAGGAGAATGAGTAAATCAAATGAACGTGTTTTTGTTCTTTTTGAGGATTTTTTGAAAAATGAATAACATGTTTTTGGTTTTTTCTCTCTTTTTTTTTTTTTTCAAAAATAAGAAAGGCATGTGAACTACCCTACATGGATGCAAATCCTATATGTGACGATATATTACATAATTAAATTCTAATGCAACCTAAATGAATGCAACTAGATGTCCTAATCGAAAATAAATTACAAGTAACTAAATCCATGCGGAAATGTAAAATGCATGAAAAGATTTGGATTTAGGGATCATACTTGTCATTTTGGATTTTGGAATGGGAGCATCACCATCCTTCTTCACTCGGACACTCCACCGGACTCGGTGTTCCCTCCCTCTTCGTCACCCGTGCTCAAAGGCATGGTGGGTTCTCCAAGGAAAGCACCACTCATAGTCGGGTCTTCACCTACCACCGCTCCATCTGCCGTGATGAAATTTCCCCCGAGGTGTGTGGAGGGGCCCCGTACCAATGGGAATCATTGCCCTCGTCATGTGTGGGTGGGGGCGGAAAGATAGTATCACTCCAATAATCTTGGGTGACACGAATGTCACCGTAGACTACGGAGCCGTCGGGGGCCGCATAACCTCCATCGGGAGGAAGGTAGAAGTGAGGGTGAAGGCCGGATGGGTGGTTGTATCCCCGTCTCATAAAATCATCGTAAACGGGGAATTGAGCCACCGATTGGCCGTAGTAGACCCTATCGATCTTCCGGTGAACCTCTTGCCGATCCTCGACGGTCGTTTGGAGGCCCAAGTTCACATTCGCCATGAACTCAACAAGTGAGTCGGGAAGTGGGAATTGTTGCGGAGGTTGGCTAGTAGATCCTTGGACTTGTTGAAAGGCCCCAAAATGAGTACCGGTTTGGAAGAAGGGTGGTGGTTGGTTGTATTGTAAGGAGGAGGTAGTGGGCCGTTGTCGATCATGGCCGAAAACTCGGGGACCCTTGGTTGTGTCGGGCTCTTGTTCCGGTTCCGCCTCAATTTTGAGAAGGAAGTGAGGAGAATCCCTCACGATTTTCATCTTTAGAGCATTCTGAAGCGGGACCAAATTTCTCTCTACCCCGCCCACCTTGACTTGCCAATAGTTTTTATCATCAAGGGGGTTTTTCTTGATCCACTTTAAAGAGTATTGGATGTAGTCGGAGGTCAAGTAAGTATCCCCCGTGAGAAAGTTAACGCCGGGCAAAGTCCGGGTGAGGCATTTGGCAAGGTAGGTTATGATGCCACCCACCACTATCGCCGAGGTACCCGCCGGTGAATTGCTAAGACGGGTTAAATGCACGGCAAAATGGTGAGCAATGCAAGCTTTGAATGCATGGAGTCGGGTGAAGAGGTAGGACCCTAGAATTTCAAGGTCCGGGGTTTGGAAATTATGCGGCTCATCCCGCCCAAAAATAGTAAAACCCATAAACCGATGCCAAATGCGGATGGCGGCATTGTGAACCGCATTGGCCGGTCTCTTCACCCCCCTCGCCTCATCTATTCGCGAAATGGCCTTCCATACCCTCCCCAAGTCATAGTACTCAGGTGGTTTATGGGAGAGGGTCGGGTCAAGCTCAAAGTGTCTAGCGAATTCTTCCAAGGAAAGGTTATAATCCCGGTTGAGAAGCCGGAATTGCAGGGATTCTACCTTAGAATTTCTGTCTTTGACAACATTTAGGGAGCACAAAAATTCCCAAGTGAGGCGGGGGGAGGTTTTTTCATGGATGTCGTACATCCGCTTCATACCCACCCCGATAAACAAATCAAAGGTAATTTTATCTAACCCTAGAGCTCGCATAGAAACGCGATGAATAAAACGAGTGTTGTGGATGGGGCGTTTTTTAAACAAAACGAATTTACCTTTTTGGGGTACGTAGGCAAATTCGAGACCCGGAAAGTCGGGGTCGGGACTCGCGTTGCTGGCTGCTCCCTCCACCAATGCCGCTTGGGCATTCGCCAGGTCTCCACTTCTCGCTCTTTTTCGTGCCGCAGACATGGTGAAAAATAAAGCTAAGGGTTTAGATTAGGGTGGGTAGTGTAGTGAAGGTGAGTATGGAGTTGGGTGATTTTTGGAGGATTTAGAGGTGGAAAATTTTAGAGGGAGAATGTGTAATTTTAGGAAATGAATTAGAGTAGAAGAAAAATAAGGGGTAAAGGGAGTATAAAACTCGGTCAGTGGGTCTGAGCCGGTCAGGTCGACCGGCTGCCAGGTGACCGGCTCAACCTAGTATGCCTAAATTTTTTTTTGCGTTTTTCAGTTAACATATCAGATGACCTCAGCCGGTCAGACCGACCGGCTGACACTTCCTTCGCCTTCATTTTCCAACTTTTCTTCATCACTATCTGCTCCCAGCCGGCGGATCGGCTGCCGGCCTACCGGCTGGAGCTTCTCTCCTCTTTGAAAATTCATAGTTTTGCTTAATAAATGAGTCCCAGCCGGCGGACCGGCTGCCGGCCGACCGGCTGGAATGCCTCTCCTCACCACTTTTTCATCCTTTTCTTTATATGGGGTGGTCACAGCCAGCCGGCTGCTGGCCTACCGGCTCGCACCCCCCTTCACTTTTCATCTCGTAAAAACAATCAAAAATGAGCAGAGGGTCCTCGCCGATCAGGCCGACCGGCTGCCGGTCACCCGGCTGAGATCCATTTCTTCGTGTTTTCAACAATTCCCCTTGTTTTCGACATTTCTCCTCTAGATCGACTTCCGACTTCCTTACTTAGCCCCGAGATTCGATTTTTCTGCTTTCAAACCGACTCACCTAGTCGGGACGAAGGCTAAGCAAAGGAGGGTCCCACTTTCCTCACGACACAAACTTCAAACAAACCAACACGATCCCATCACCGAATCCAAAGTTGCACAAGTTGAAGTTTAAATCCAAATGTAACTAAGTTCTAATCTAAAATGCATGCAATATTTACAAAAAGGGTGGTGGTTGTTTGGGGACTCCACCAAACCCGAGTTTTGGATTTAAGAACTACTCATCCCCCAAGAGAGGGGGGTCTTCAAGATCCATTTCATTCTTTTCCTCAATCGGTAGCCCTTCATAATAGTATTTGACCCGTTGGCCATTGACCCTAAAGCATTCAACGGCTTTGTTTTTCAACTCATATGAGCCATATGGGTAGACGGTTACCACTTCAAAGGGTCCCGACTAACGAGACCTCAAATTTTCGGGAAACAATTGGAATCTTGAGTTGAATAATAGGACCTTGTCTCCAACATTGATTTCCTTCCTCACGATCTTTGAATTGTGCCATTGCTTGGTTCGTTCCTTGTAAAGTTTTGCATTCTCATAGGCATCCATTCGAAGTTCATCAAGCTCATTCATTTGCAAGAATCGTTTATTACCCGCGAGATCCATGTTGTAATTAAGCTCCTTCAAAGCCCACCTAGCTCTATGCTCCAACTCCAAGGGTAAGTGACATGATTTCCCAAAGACCAAACGGTAGGGCATGGTGCCTAGGGGGGTCTTGTAGGCGGTCCTCAATGCCCATAGCACGTCATTGAGCTTCGTGCTCCATTCTGTAATACCCGTAAAATCCGTCAATAAAATATAAAGGAGTTTATATAAAAAAATAATAATAATAAAGATATTTATGAAGCTAAAATCAATAGGTGATAAAATGGAAAGATTGGTAACAATGCGATTACCGCGATCTCGAGTCGCTAAATTTAATAAAAAACTTTATCGTCACACATTGAGAATAAATGATAGTAAAATACAAACCTAAAATAAATTCACCCATGATAAAACAAGAAAGAACATATATAATTCTGGTGTCGATAATTGGTGAAATTGTATTGCATTTCGAAGTTGCATAAATCACCGTCTCGCGCATCTTTTTCCGTCGCGCGAAAACCCGACTCAAACACCAAATCCTAGCTGCCATAATGAGGGAAATAGATCCCCTTACCCATGTTTGTGCCGCCCTACCTTCACCTCCCCCTTCCCAACACTTTTCTTTTTGTCTTTCCCATAACCACCCTACACCCCTACTCCCCCTCTTCCCAACAACCTTCTTTTTATTCTTCCCATAACCACTCCTATTTACTCCTCACTCTACCTCCCACCAGATTACAATTCATTCAAACACACACACAAAAAAAAATAATAGAAAGAAAGAGAGATTAGAGAGAGAAACCGAAAAGAGGAAGAAGAAGAAGAAGGAGGGAGCATAAGGAGGAGGATCTAGCCTTAGCACCAAGATCCTCACTTGGTGAGAATGTCTAAACCACCATTTTATGTTTATTAACCTAAAGAACACCTATTCATTTAGTATAAATCGTAGAACAATAATTAAACAAGTTTCCATTCATGCATGCATGAACTTAAGCACAAAACAATTATCAAAGTGTCAAATCCGGAGGTTGATAATTAACAGAATAAAAATCCGACTTAGACTTGTTTTATTGCTATGAAAAAAAATGTATGTTGTAGGTATTTCTGTCTGTAACCAGTGTACAAAAGTTAGTCATAATCCCATGAGTCGTTTGCAAATGAAAAATCATACAAAAAGAACATGATTCTGGACAATCGAATCTGCTAGTCCCAATGTTTGTGTCTTAAAAAGTAACTTAAAGGATTAATGAGGACAAACCCTTTTACCACAATGAACTTCAATGAATATAGAGTATATTAGGCCCTGGAATAAACTCATTTGAATTTATAATATTTGAAATCTACTTAAAAAAATTTTGTGACTCATATTCTGACCACTAGTTAAAGATCCGTCCAATAGTACATCTTAAACCTATTTTTGGCTAACATTGTATAAACATAAAAGTTGGTAGACTAAATACTAGACCTATTGGAGTTGGTTTCGTCCCAGAATATTGAGTATTTGAATTTATATGATTTTTGCAACACAAAATGACAATCTGGAAATCTGATAAAATATTGTTCTTTAGATTGATAGTTGAGAATCTACCATTTTCGAATAGACCACTAGTAAAAAATGTTATACTAAATATAAATTCTTGATATTTGACTATGATAAACTTTAATGAAATAAATGCATGTTGGCCTTTTGTAAACCTATATTTCGACTATTTAAACACCCGAACCAGCCCAAAACTTTCTGTGACTCGGAAACCGCCATGTTTTACTAAACAGAAATTTCAGAGGCCTTAGAGTCGTTTTTGGACTGTTAGTATTTGACATTTAAAGTTGTATTTCATCTTAAAGAATCCAACCTCACTGGTCTTACCCCAAAAAGTTAATTAACGAAGGAGTTATGACGTTTTGAAGTCACTGTTCAGAATCTGTAAAACCGTAAAGTATGTATGAGATAATGAACTTGTATAAACCAAGTGTATAAGCTATAACTTGTTAAACTAAAAGCACCAACTTGATAAAATACTCTTAAATATTCTGACCATGAACTTATTTTGCTTTCTTAAGAATAAAACTCGGAACAAAACGTTAAAAATGGAAACATAACAAAAACCGAGTAAAATGCATAAAATCAATTGAACGAGTTAAGGACCGTCTGGAATAATTTAGTAACGAGTACTTTATGTATATTGTAGACTCGGGATTTGTAGAAGAAGCACTTTAAACTTCTAGACCAGCTCATAAGGTAAGGGAAACGCTTGTCCATACACTTTTCTTGAACTATTGAGTATTGTTTCAAATGTTATATTGTGTATAATGTTTATAATGATTGTTATTATAAGTTTGGATTATTGTGATGAAATATTAAAAAATAATTGATGTTATTCCATCCTTTGAAGTGTTGAAAAATAATAAAGGACTCATAACTTTTAAGAGTTTGAAAACCAAAACCGTTTGATCTTTTGTACAAATTATGGAGATGGTTAATCTCAAGAAGTGGATTTAATTGTTTGGAAAGGGTTTTGATTTTTGGTTTGAACGGTGTTGGTAGAGGGGTAGGTTGTTCCCAAATAATAAAAGGGGACCTCCTATACAGAGCTTCTGGTGGGGGTTAGTTGATCGAGACCCCGTCCTCTTATCTTCCTCCTTGGGGTTGGCCCTTGGAGGGGTGTGCACACTCGGGATTTTGGGACAGTTATTGTACATGGTTTGGTGAACCCCGTCTTATCCGGACTAGGGCGAGGGAATCCTCTCCATACGGCCTCTATCCATTACTTACTAAAGAAAGTGAAGAAATGTTTTCTTCGAAGGAAAGTGTTTTAAGATTTGGAAGGACTAACTATTTTGGATCGGATTTCCTTATTTAGAAACTTGAACTTCTCAATGATATTCTACTTTCTTAAGAATTCTAAATTTTAAGTAAAACTCTTATTTATTTATTTTTGGATTGTTTACCTTACTCAACATTATTGTTGACCCTCTTTTGTTTTGTCCTTAATTGGAACTGCTATGACCACTATTGTGAGAGCAGATCGTGTGACAGGTAATCCAAGGAACTAGGACTTGGGAACCACGGGAGAGCGCGCGCGTTATTGTTTTTATTGGAAACCAATGTTTAGACGATTATCTTTATTTTGCATCATCAAACTTATTCGCTTCCGCAAGCATTTGGATTTGGTTGTAATCGGATTTTACTCTTTGGTTTTTAATTCACGTGGACATTTACCCCTTTGAATTACATGATTTAAATACTTATACTACAATTGGTTCAAATGTGACACATCCATATTCCGAATTTTACATGAAAACTCTATTTTAAATATAATGGATTATGGGGGTGTTACAAAGTGGTATCAGAGCGGGTTTCCTTCTTGGATAGGTGATTAGATCTTCATATCTCTTCACCGCCCGTGAATCGACCGACCTAAGTAAATATTTTCAAAAAGTTTTTTTTAAAAAAAAATAAAATAAAATAACTGTAATTAATGACGCGTGTGAGATGAGTGTGGGATTGTATGGGACGTTTGTTACGAATTGTTGGAATCGACTTGAATGATTGAACATTATGATTTGTAAGGGATATGGAAATGGTATGTAATGTTGTATGTTAATATGATTTGAAGTGAAATTGAGTATGCACATAATATGGTGTTACGAAATGGAATAATAACTTATGATGGTACTTGAGAGGTGTAAAATATTGAATTCGTTGAGATTATATACATGAGAATTTGTCTTATAATTCAAATTGTTATGTCATGGCGATCATTATTGGGAATGTATTGCATGATATGGCTATTGGTTCTATTTGGAGTGGTAGCAAGATGTTACAGTTTTAGTGATTATATAACTAATTGAGGACGTGTGTTGTAAATTGTTTTAACACTAATGAATTATAGAGATTATGGATTTTGAGACTTGATATTACAAGTGAAGATTTACGTGGGAGTATAATCCTAGATTTAAAAATGACTAATAATATAATTAAAATCAAATGTTGCACTACTTATTAGCCTTTGGTATTGTTTGTTGCGATGAGACTTAAAGTGGAACTATTCTAGTGTTTAATTGAGGTTAAAAATTGTGTACAAAGTTTGGACAATAGGTGGGCATTAAAATTTTGGTATATATAAGCAAAGTAAAAGTGTAGTAGGTATAGCTAAACATTCTTTAAGGGACATTGGCTATATGATCAACGTAATAGTACATTTTATTTGGGAACCTTAGTGTTTGGAGAATGTTCATATGGTAAGGAGGGATATTGTTAATTAGTTGTTGATATGCAAGAAACTGATGTAAAAGAGCTTACTTGAAAAGTTAGTTAGACTATATAACAAGGATAACTTTGAGAGAATTTTGGAACTTAGGGAAGTCTGCATGACTGAATACACCTATTTATGGTTGCTGATTAAGAAATATTGGAAATTTATGAGATGTAGGACTAAATATTTCTTCGTAAATGAGCGATGAATTGAGGTATTGATAAGTATGTTATTGTTGTGATAATGATACAAAAGTTATTGAGATATATCAGTAGATAACTTTTCTTGAATGACTATTATACCAATGATTCGATTTAACTTGGTGGATTATAAAGAACTATTTAGTTGAGAAAAAAAAATGAACATTTACCCTATTATATTTGAGAATGATGATGATGTAGTGTGAAGATCGGTGGTTTAGAGATAGCATGTGTAGAAAATAATTGATGAGAGGTACTAGCTGAGAGAATCGAGGTAATATGACTTGCTCAACTGGGATGATATTTATGATGTGGATATTAAAGGTGATTGTGCTTCGAGTAATGAAAAGATATTGGAATAGAGTATAATGTTATCAAATTGACTCCACTTAATGCACTGAATGGTATTTTGAGGATAAGTGTAAGGACTATATTGAATCAATTTTGAAGTTGAGTCGTCGAGATGTAAATCGTAATTTATGGGTTATTAATACATTTTGGTGGAGAATTTCGTAGATTTAAATAAGAGGGTAGATACTTCTTTTGCTTTAGTATGACTAAGGAATTACAAAAGGTATGACATTGGGAAATTAGGTCGCAACATGACTTTGAGAGAATGAAAGCTTAGCACAAATGGTTGTGGTTCTTAATCAAGGAGAATAGTTTGAAGTAATTAGTATTAAGAGATCACTTTAATTTTGGTATACATGAGAGGAGAAAGAACAATTTAAACGTTTGGGATGAGTAGAACAATGGCCTAGAGTGATGTAAGGGAATTTTATTGAGGTGTGTTCAAGAACTAGTTTACTTATGGTAATACTTATTTGAATTTGCGAAAAGAGTTGAAAGAATCATCTATTGGTTTGTAATATGTGAGGCATATTTGAGGTTCGGATGCGTGATGCATATAAAGTCTGGTTTTGTTTAAAATTAAAGGTAATTAGAATGAACAGTTTGTCCGAGTAAGATATTTTATAATATTTGATCTCTTTAAGACGCTCCTTTAGACCTTGTGGACACATTCGTGAGAAAGATAAGTTCACGTGTTTGAACTAGCTTACCAACCACACCATGAAATAAAAGACTTAGTTGGATGAATATGAAACATGTGGAGTGGCAATAGATTATGTATGGGGAACAAAAAAAAAAATAGGGTAGTTAACTTCATTAAAGAAGCGGAGTATATAAGATCAGTAATTTAAGCTTATAGATTGTGATCATGATAACTATGGGCTATATAGTCTAACTGGCCATAAAGAGTCGCTGATTAATTCTAAATAAAGAAAGGGAGAGGATATACGCCACTAGAGAAGGTGATGAACACGAGGAAGAGTGTGATCTAGTGCGGAATTCGAGTGGGATTTCAATAGCGATAATTACGAGGATATATGTAGTACACGTGGGTACAATCTAGTTATTAGGAACATACAAGCTAACTATATCGTGGATATTTATAATTATTTTATCTAAGACAATAAAGGGTGAATATTAGCTTAGGCAATTATTAGTCTATTTATTATTCATACAAAGATGAATACTTGAGTAGGTACAGTGTTGACCTACTGATTATGATATAGATTGATTGAATAAACTTGGATGCTTAGTCCTGATGGTACAAATGACTGTTGAGGTATCAGTTGTATGAACGGTAGTACGAGATGACGTATGCACTGTTGATATTTAGTTTTACGGAAGAATTTCAATCATGCGAATAATACTGTGAGATGTTATACATAGGATTGTTGTCTAATTAACTGGGTGTGATATAAACGCTACATGTAGTAGAATGAGATACTATCCATGACCTTGAAATCGATTTGAGATCTTGAAGTCTCATATGTTAAAGCAGTGAAATGAGACACTATTTGTATAAATGGGATAATATAATATTATATCTCTATCTTTTATTGGAATGAAAGTCTTATGTTTAGAAAGAATAATAGTTATAAGAAATAGAATGGACACTGGGGTAGTAGCTAACTGTGTGGCGTGATCTTGTGTAGTAAGTTGGATATTTACGTGTCCTGAGATATTAAGAACAAGCGATTACCCATATACTTGAAAGAACTCTAGTTAGAGTGTGGATTCACTAAAGAGGCGTAAGATTATGAATAATTGTGAAAAGAGAATGTAATGTTGCGAGAAGTAAAAAGAGGATATGAGGCTTATATACAAATTTTCACCAAAGAGCAAATGGATATAATATTTGTGATGAAGTTAAGGATATGATTAAGGATACGTATTTTATGGAAAAGTAATGGACATGACCAATGGAACTTGAGTGAAAGATAGAAGTTTGACGTAGCACGATATTGATTGAGATTCTTGAGCAACACTTGGTTATTTGAGGTAACTGTTATAACAATCTGTAAAGAAATTTCGTAGTTGTTGGAGGCTTGTAGCATGTGAAGAGATAATGTTTTAAGTAATTTATACTAAGAAGAATTTTACCAATTATAGTAATTGATCGATGGAGAAAATCTAAGGGTGAATTTTCGGGGAACCCTTATTGACCCATTAGTGATTTGACGACAATAGAGAATGCTAAAATTTGTAGGCTATGTGTTGGTTTTAATGATCAATCAGGGATTTGAGATATACCATAGTTTTGTGGATGCGAGATGACGGAGAAATGAATTGTGAAGTTTTTAAATAACGGTTAATTAAGACCGCTACAATAATTTCAAGATGTGATACATGGAGTGTTATGAGGCTTAAGGTGAATGATGATACAACAGTGTAAATTCGAAGAATTAAGTTAATGACTACTAGAATTTCATGCGGAATCGGATTTAGTGAAATCATTATAGCTTTATATATTATAATTATTTAGCGATTTGAGGGAAAATTTGTTTCCATTTTTTTTTTTTGAGGTAAAACAGATGAATTTAAGAGTTTTGATTTAAAGAAGTTGGTAAGACCGCAAGAGGTTAATGGATGTTATGGAACACATGTATATGCGTAATTATAGGTGAAAATAATAAAGATAGAAGATGCAATTTGATGAGGGAGAAAGTATTGAGCGTTTCTCGCGTAACTAGAGAATGGACCAGCATAGCGATTGATTATTAACCATGAGTGGGAGATAAGTTGATTTTGTTTAGGGTATCACCTAGGAGAAGGGTTATGCGATTTCGTTAGAAAGGAAAATTAAGCCTAAACCCATAGGCCAATATGAGACCTTGGACGTAATTGAGGAGGTGTTATGGTCAACCAATGACGTCCGGGATTAGGAAGCCGAGGAAACCTTGGAGCTTAAGTATCCAGACCTATTCCAGCCAAATATTTAGTTACGAGGACGTAATGTTCTTTAAGGGAGGTGGGATGTAACACCCACATCTTTCCCTCGTATATTAAGGAACGAAGTTATACTTGTTGCTCTAGAGGGATGTTTTAACTTCGAGGACGAAGTTTGTTTTTAAGGAGGGTAGATTGTAATACCCGTAAAATCCGTCAATAAAATATAAAGGAGTTTATATAAAAAAATAATAATAATAAAGATATTTATGAAGCTAAAATCAATAGGTGATAAAATGGAAAGATTGGTAACAATGCGATTACCGCGATCTCGAGCCGCTAAATTTAATAATCAACTTTATCGTCACACATTGAGAATAAATGATAGTAAAATACAATCCTAAAATAAATTCACCCATGATAAAACAAGAAAGAACATATATAATTCTGGTGTCGATAATTGGTGAAATTGTATTGCATTTCGAAGTTGCATAAATCACCGTCTCGCGCATCTTTTTCCGTCGCGCGAAAACCCGACTCAAACACCAAATCCTAGCTGCCATAATGAGGGAAATAGATCCCCTTACCCATGTTTGTGCCTCCCTACCTACACCTCCCCCTTCCCAACACTTTTCTTTTTGTCTTTCCCATAACCACCCTACACCCCTACTCCCCCTCTTCCCAACACCCTTCTTTTTATTCTTCCCATAACCACTCCTATTTACTCCTCACTCTACCTCCCACCAGATTAAAATTCATTCAAACACACACACAAAAAAAAAATAATAGAAAGAAAGAGAGATTAGAGAGAGAAACCGAAAAGAGGAAGAAGAAAAAGAAGGAGGGAGCATAAGGAGGAGGATCTAGCCTTAGCACCAAGATCCTCACTTGGTGAGAATGTCTAAACCACCATTTTATGTTTATTAACCTTAAGAACACCTATTCATTTAGTTTAAATCGTAGAACAATAATTAAACAAGTTTCCATTCATGCATGCATGAACTTAAGCACATAACAATTATCAAAGTGTCAAATCCGGAGGTTGATAATTAACAGAATAAAAATCAAATTTAAACTTGTTTTATTGATATGAAAAAAATATATGTTGTAGGTCTTCCTGTCTATAACCAGTGTACAAAAGTTTGTCATAATCCCATGAGTCGTTTGCAAATGAAAAATCATACAAAAAGAACATGATTCTGGACAATCGAATCTGCTAGTCCCAATGTTTGTGTCTTAAAAAGTAACTTAAAGGATTAATGAGGACAAACCCTTTTACCACAATGAACTTCAATGAATATAGAGTATATTAGGCCCTTGAATCAACTCATTTGAATTTATAATCTTTGTAATCTACTTAAAAACATTTTGTGACTCATATTCTGACCACTAGTTAAAGATCCGTCCAATAGTACATCTTAAACCTATTTTTGGCTAACATTGTATAAACATAAAAGTTGGTAGACTAAATAATAGACCTATTGGAGTTGGTTTCGTCCCAGAATATTGAGTATTTGATTTTATATGATTGTTTCAACACAAAATGACAATCTGGAAATCTGATAAAATATTGTTCTTTAGATTGATAGTTGAGAATCTACCATTTTCGAATAGACCACTAGTAAAAAAAGTTATACTAAATATAAATTCTTGATATTTTACTATGATAAACGTTAATGAAAGAAATGCATGTTGGCCTTTTGTAAACCTATATTTCGACTATTTAAACACCCGAATCAGCCCAAAACTTTCTGTGACTCGGAAACCGTCACGTTTTACTAAACAGAAATTTCAGAGGCCTTAGAGTCATTTTTGGACTGTTAGTATTTGACATTTAAAGTTGTAGTACATCTTAAAAAATCCAACCTCACTGGTCTTACCCCAAAAAGTTAATTAACGAAGGCGTTATGACGTTTTGAAGTCACTGTTCAGAATCTGTAAAACCGTAAAGTATGTATGAGATAATGAACTTGTATAAACCAAGTGTATAAGCTATAACTTGTTAAACTAAAAGCACCAACTTGATAAAATACTCTTAAATATTCTGACCATGAACTTAGTTTGCTTTCTTAAGAATAAAACTCGCAACAAAACGTTAAAAATGGAAACATAACAAAAACCGAGTAAAATGCATAAAATCAATTGAACTAGTTAAGGACCGTCTGGAATAATTTAGTAACGAGTACTTTATGTATATTGTAGACTTGGGATTTGTAGAAGAAGCACTTTAAACTTCTAAACCAGCTCATAAGGTAAGGGAAACGCTTGTCCATACACTTTTCTTGAACTATTGAGTATTGTTTCAAATGTTATATTGTGTATAATGTTTATAATGATTGTTATTATAAGTTTGGATTATTGTGATGAAATATTGAAAAATAATTGATGTTATTCCATCCTTTGAAGTGTTGAAATATAATAAAGGACTCATAACTTTTAAGAGTTTGAAAACCAAAATTGTTTGATCTTTTGTACAAATTATGGAGATGGTTAATCTCAAGAAGTGGATTTAATTGTTTGGAAAGGGTTTCGATTTTTGGTTTGAACGGTTTTGGTAGAGGGGTAGGTTGTTCCCAAATAATAAAAGGGGACCTCCTATACAGAGCTTCTGGTGGGGTTAGTTGATCGAGACCCCGTCCTCTTATCTTCCTCCTTGGGGTTGGCCCTTGGAGGGGTGTGCACACTCGGGATTTTTGGACAGTTATTGTACATGGTTTGGTGAACCTCGTCTTATCCGGACTAGGGCGAGGGAATCCTCTCCATACGGCCTCTATCCATTACTTACTAAAGAAAGTGAAGAAATGTTTTCTTCGAAGGAAAGTGTTTTAAGATTTGGAATGACTAACTATTTTGGATCGGATTTCCTTATTTAGAAACTTGAACTTCTCAATGATATTCTACTTTCTTATGAATTCTAAATTTTAAGTAAAACTCTTATTTATTTATTTTTGGATTGTTTACCTTACTCAACATTATTGTTGACCCTCTTTTGTTTTGTCCTTAATTTGAACTGCTATGACCACTATTGTGAGAGCAGATCGTGTGACAGGTAATCCAAGGAACTAGGACGTGGGAACCACGGGAGAGCGCGCGCGTTATTGTTTTTATTGGAAACCAATGTTTAGACGATTATCTTTATTTTGCATCATCAAACTTATTCGCTTCCGCAAGCATTTGGATTTGGTTGTAATCGGATTTTACTCGTTGGTTTTTAATTCACGTGGACATTTACCCCTTTGAATTACAAGATTTAAATACTTATACTACAATTGGTTCAAATGTGACACATCCATATTCCGAATTTTACATGAAAACTCTATTGTAAATATAATGGATTATGGGGGTGTTACACATTCTTTCCTAGTCTTTGTCACTACACTCTCTAGAATTGCCTTGATTTGTCGGTTGGACACCTCCACTTGCCCATTTGTTTGAGGATGATAGGCAAGTGCGACCTTGTGTCTAACCCCATACTTCTTTAGTAGAGCATAGATGGTGCGGTTGATGAAATGAGAACCTCCATCACTAATCACGGCTCTCGGGACACCGAACCTTGGGAAAATATAATCTTTGAATAGCTTGGTCACCACTTTTGAGTCATTGGTGGGAGCGGCAATAGCTTCTATCCACTTGGACACGTAATCTACCGCAACCAAGATGTAGTGGTTGCCAAAGGAGGTAGGAAACGGTCCCATAAAATCCAATCCCCAAACATCAAATAATTCAACTTCCAAGATGCTATTCAAGGGCATATCATCTCTTCTTCCAATGTTGCCCCTCCTTTGACAAGAGTCACAAGAGTGAACAAAGGCATAAGTATCCTTGAATATAGATGGCCAAGATGCTATGAAGGACCCGAGCTTGAATTCTTGAGGTAGATAGGTGGCCTCCATAAGTGGTAGAATGACAAGCTTGTAGGATAGCTCGTCCTTCCTCATGTGTGACACAACTCCGGTAAATCCCATCATTACATCTTCTATAAAGAAAAGGGTCCTCCCACACATACCTCTTGGACTCATACCTAAGTTTCTTCCTAGCTTGGTGGTTGAAATCCCCCGGAATGAAATTAGAGCATAAAAAATTTGCGATGTCCGCACACCAAGGGTCGGTAGCGAGCATTGCAAATAAAGTCTCATCGGGCAACCACTCATTAATGGGAACTCCATCCTCTACATCTCCTCTATCATCTTGGGTTAATCTTGATAAGTGGTCCGCAACAACATTCTCGGCACCCGCTTTATCCTTGATCACCATATCGAATTCTTGTAAAAGTAACACCCAACGAATCAATCTTGGTTTGACCTCCTTTTTCACCATAAGGTGCTTGATGGCGGTGTGGTCGGTGAAAACAATCACCTTAGAGCAAAGAAGATAAGACCAAAATTTCTCAAATGCATACACCACCGCCAACATCTCTTTCTCCGTGGTGGTGTAGTTGCATTGAGCATTGTCCAAGGTCTTGCTCACATAGGCTATAACATGAAGCTTCTTCTCGTGCCTTTGGCCTAAAACCGCGCCCAAGGCAAAGTTGCTAGCATCGCACATAACCTCAAAAGGGAGGTCCCAATTGAGAGGTTGCACGATTGGAGCCGATACCAAAGCTTGCTTCAACCTACAAAAACACTCATGGCAAGAATCATCAAATATTAAGGAAGTGTCTTTGACAAGAAGTGAGGTTAGGGGTTTAGCAATTTTTGTAAAATCTTTTATAAAACGCCTATAAAAACCCGCATGACCTAAGAAACTCCTCACACCCTTGACATTTGTGGGTGGGGGAAGTTTCTCAATCACCTCAACTTTTGCCTTGTCCACTTGGATCCCTTTTTTAGAAATGACATGACAAGAACAACTCCCTCTTGTACCATAAAATGGCATTTTTCCCAATTCAACACAAGGTTAAATTGGATGCAAGTTTGGAGTACTTGAGAGAGGTTCTTCAAACAATCATCAAATGAGGTGCCATGGACACTAAAATCGTCCATAAACACCTCCATAGACTTCTCAATGTACTTAGAAAATATGGACATCATGGCTCTTTTAAATGTCCCGGGAGCATTGCAAAGTCGAAATGGCATTCTCCGATATGCGAAGACACCATAAGGACATGTGAAAGTGGTTTTTGCTTGGTCATCCGGGTGAATGGGAATTTGGAAAAACCCGGAGTAACCGTCAAGAAAGCAAAAATATTCATGATTTGCCAATCTCTCGAGCATTTGATCTATAAAGGGCAAAGGAAAATGATCTTTGATTGAGGCGGAGTTTAACTTACGGTAATCAATACACATTCTCCATCCCGTGATCGGACGGGTGGAGATGAGTTCACCGCCCTCATTCTCTACCACGGTTATACCGCCCTTTTTAGGGACGATTTGAACCGGGCTCACTCATTCGCTTCCCGAGATGGGGTATATGATTCTGGCCTCAAGCAATTTATCAATTTCCTTCCTCACAACTTCCCTTAATTTATCATTCAATCTCCTTTGAGGTTGGGCACAAGGTGTGTATCCATCCTCTAGTGCAATGCGATGCATACACACTCTAGGATCGATACCCACAAGGTCGTTAATGCTATACCCAAGTGCCTTTTTGTTGATCTTAAGGACATTTAAAAGTTTTTCTTTTTGATCAAGGTCTAGGTTAGCATTGACAATCACCGGAAGTGCCTTGTCCTCATCAGGATAAGCATATTCAAGGGAGGGGGGGGGGGGGTAAGGGTTTAAGTTCTACCTTTGGAGGGTTCTTACCCTCATCTTCATTAAGGAGTAGTGGTATAACTTCATAATCCTCCTCATCAACTTCCCCCAAACATAGATCATTAGCATCTTGGATAACATCTTCTCGAATATCCACCGAATAAGCACTTTCGAACATTGGCTTAGACAGGATACCCGTCAAGGAAAACTCAATTACATTGCCTCCAACATTGAAACAGAGTCGTCCGTTCTTCACATCGATCATTACTCCCCCGGTTGCCATAAAGGGTCTTCCAAGTATTATTGGAGTTTGTTGATCCTCCGGAATATCTAATACCACAAAGTCCGCCGGTATGTAGAAATTCCCTACCTTTACCAGTACATCCTCTATTACACCCCTACGGTATTGGACCGATCGATCGGCAAGTTGCAATGTCATGGAAGTAGGAATCATGTCTTGTAAGCCGGGTTTCTTAGCAATAGTAAGTGGCAAGATGCTAACACTTGCACCCAAGTCACACAATGCTCTTTCAATGTTCACATTGCCAACCATGCATGGAATTGAAAAGCTACCCGGATCTTGTAACTTCTTTGGCATATGGTTAAGCAACAGCGCACTACATTCCTCGGTTAAGGCTACTATCCCATCACTTCCAATACCCCTCTTTTTGGTGAGAAAATCCTTGAGAAACTTTGTGTAAAGGGGCATTTGTGTCACTACCTCGGTGAAAGGTAGTGAGACATCTAGCTTCTTCAACATCTCTAAGAACTTGGAGAATTTCTTCTCCTCGGTCTTGGCTCTTTCTCTATGGGGAAATGGCATTGGTGGGATGTAGGCTTTGTTGGGAGGTGGGGCTTGTTTAGAGTCATCACTTCTTTTGGATTATTTCTCTTTCTCTTTGTTTTCCACTTCTTCAAGAATCACTTCCTCCAACACAAAGTTCTCATCATCCATAACTTGCTCATCAACCTTCCCTTTCTTGGAAGTCTCACCTCTAATTGTTGGTGAAAGAGGTGGACTCTCAACTCCTCCTTTCATCACATCTCTTTTCCTCTTTGGCTCATGCTCATAATCTTTGTATGGATCTTCTAACTCTTTCCCACTCCTCAAGGCAACCACATGTGCTTGTTGGTGGTGTGGTGGTCCATCCTTAGGGTGAGAGCCTTGCATTGAGAGAATTTGCTCTCCTTTTTGAAGGTGGATAGGCCCTTGGTTAGCCAAATAAGAATCAAAGTTCCTTTGTTGGGCTTGGACGTTTGAAATGTCGGATCTCAAGAGTTTGAATTGTTGCTCCGCATTTGCTTCACGTTGTGTTGCCTTATTTTCCATATTCCTTAGCATTTGCTCAATCGAAGAGTTGGATTGTTCACATGGAGGTGGAGGTTGTTGGAAATTTTGAGGTTGTTGGGAATTTTGTTGTTGTTGGAAGTTGTTGTTGTTGTATTCGTTACGGTTGTTGGAGTTTCTTTGTTCTCTAAACGGAGGGGAATATATGGGTGATTGTCACGTTGGTAAAACCTCCTAGAATCGGAATTTTGGCCATGGTTGTTGTTGTAAGACCTTGAATGGTCGGGTTTGGGAGCTGGTTGGTATTGTGGGGCTTGATATTTGGGATCTAAGGGTTGCCCTCCATATCAGAGTTTTGGGTCTTGATTTGGGAAGGCTCGGTAGAAAGTCTCTTGTAGTTGATAGGAGTACCTAGGTTGGTTCCCTTCCATTGCATAACATTCTTGTTGTTGGAATTGATCATCGGGAGGGAAGGAAGGACATACTTCATATGTGTGACCAACACCTCCACAAGTATCGCATATCGGTTGTTGGGAGTAAGATCTTTGTGGAGATCTTGGTTGCTCAACATAGTACACCCTATCTTGACTTGGTCTTTCTCTTTGGAGTTGGTGGATTCGCCCCTTGCCCTTGTCTAGACCCAAGTTATCAAACTTCTTGGAGAGTTCATCCAATTTGAGTTTGGTTTCCATCTCGAGTCTACTAGACCCTTCACCTCTACCCTCGCTCTCCCTCGAACCATAGCTATTCTCCATCTCGGAGATGTTTTGAATCATCTCCGTGATTTCGTCGTTGTTCATTTTATCGAAATTTCCCCCGGAGGCCGCCACTATCATGTCTCGAAAACTTTGTTCTAGAGTTTGAAAGAAGATGTGAGTAGTCAACCATTTTGGGATACCATGGTGAGGGCAAGAGGTTAGAAGATCTCGAAACCTCTCCCAAGCTTCACTCAATGTCTCATAGCCTTTTTGCTTGAAAGTTTGGATTTCATGTCTTATCCTTGCGGTTTTTGAGGGGGGTAGAACTTGGTGATGAAGGCTTTTGAGAGACTAGCCCAAGTGGTGAAAGTTCCCGGTTCATGGGAATTCAACCATTTCTTTGCATTTTCCTTCAAGGAGAAAGGAAATAACATGAGTAAGATTTGGTCTTCGGTGATCCCATTCCTCTTGATTGTTCCCACCTTCTCCTTAAAGCCTACCAAGTGCTCATGAGCATCTTCATTCTTCAACCCGTGAAAGATGTCTTTTTGAATGAATAAGATGACATGATGACGGAGTTAGAATGTGTTGGAGGCAATGGCTCCATAGCTGATGGCCGAGCAAGACCGGTCGGGGTCCGGCCTATTGTAGTAGCCCATGGGTTGGTCCACCATCTCTAGATTGAATGGGTTATTTGTTGGTGAAATGGGTGAAATTGGGGAATTTGGTGAGTGGGAATTGTTTGAATTTTGGGAAAAAGTGGGTGAATTTGTGGGTGATTTGTTTATTGGAATGTTTGTGGGTATGATGAGGGGTGGTAAAGTGGGTGGTGGTGTTTGTGAAGTTGAAGGCTCAATTGTGGGTGGTGGAGTATTTATGGTGGTAAGAATGGGTGGGGATCCTCTTAAGGAAATAAGAGCGTGTCTTCTTCTAGCCCGGAAAGTTTTCTCTTTCTCTCGGTCGAGAGGGAAGAGTGGACCGATATAACACCTGCTCATACACTCAAAAGAGAATCAAATGGTCCTAATACAAATAGATGCACTAGGACAAATGGAAAATCAAACAAATAAAAGTGAATTAAGCCTAAAATCAATTAAACTATCTTATCCAATATCGCCGTCCCCTGCAACGGCGCCAAAAACTTGATGTAAGTTTTACTTAACCTCGCAAGCGAACGAGTTATCGTTGGGTATTGCAAGGGTCGTATCCCAAGGGACGGTAATTATGATTCTGAGGCGGTTTAATCAAGTTCTAGTTTAGTTCTAGCTAAAAGCAAGTTGAAGAGGATTAATGATAAACTAAACTAACAAGAAGGCAAGGATGCGATGTAAAACAATAATTAAAAGGAACTAGGGTGTATGGGTTCATTAATGTAAGTATGGGTCAATTATGGTGGGGGTTAGGACTAGTCTAACGATAGTCTAAACATGTCTCCACCTCTCGGTGTAAGACGGATTAAAAGACAAGCCACCACCTCTAGGTGTGAGACGAGCCCTAGTCTAAGGTTCGATTGGGTTCTCGCCCTAACCTCTCCCTAAACATTCAACACACACACAACAACAATACAAGTCCAAGCTCTCACTCAAACTAGCAATAAAACATGAGAAAGACTCAAATTACTCATTCAAGCATTTCAACAAACACCTTGTGTGCACAAAACAAGTGGACTATCAAAAGACTTAATCTTTATGCCCAATTACCATAATCAACCCATAAACTTACATTAAATCCCCCATCTTACCCTAGTCTAACACTACTCACTCATACTAATGAAGAAAAACATTAAAGATGGATACTTTGATATGAAATAAACAAGAGAAGACATATTCAACATAAAAACTAGATAAATAAACAAGGACAAGTAATTAAAAGACAAGTAATGAAATAAAGATGAGGAATTATACCAAAACTTGTAATAAAGGATGAAACTTGGATTAATAATCAAATAAGAGTCTCCTCTTGTCTTCAAATTACAACCCAATTGTTCAAAAATAGCTAAAGGAAAGACTAGATCTAAAGATAACTAAATAGAAAAGTAGAGTAATTAGTGCTAATTATCAAAGGATTAGAATAATGATTAGGAATATTGAAAGCTAAATCTAGGGTTTTTGTGTCTAGGGTTGTGTGTCCAAAATAAATTAGGAGAGGGGTATATATAGGTTGGTGGAATTGAGGGTTCAAAATAAGAAGGGAAGGTGGAAATGCGGAGTGGGGGTCTCAGCCGGTCGGCCGGCTGCCGGTGGCTTGGACCGGCTGAGCCCCTCTGACTTAAAACTCGAGTCTTCTTCGTGTGACATAGGTCTCAGCCGGTCATTCCGGCTGCCGGTGGCTTGGACCGGCTGAGACCATCTGATATTCTTCCATTTTTCCAAGTTGGTTTGACGTATGTGGGGTGCTCAGCCGGTCGGCCGGCTGCCGGTGGCCTGGACCGGCTGAGCCCATATGCTCCTCCTATCCTTTTCTTCCTTTCTTTGTGGGATGTTGGGTGCTCAGCCGGTTGGCCGGCTGCCGGTGGCTGACCGGCTGAGACCCATATTCCTCTTCCTCCTCTTCTTTTCTTCCTTTCTTCATTGTGTTTAGTTTTGTGACGGTTTCTCAGTTCTCATCCCGTCTCGTCCTTGTCTTGACATATTTCTTATGAATTGAGACGGAATTAAATAGTATGAGAGTACACGAGATGAGGGCCAAAATACGATAAAACCGACGCCGAACAAAACTAAATGCGATGAAACATAAGAAAATAAAGAGGGGAAACGGTCTAAAATAATCATATATCACGTGGATATGTCATTTTTTATGTTCTTCCATTATTGGGTTTGTTTTGAATTAATCTCAATTTTGAAACTATTTAAATACCGTCTTCATCTATATACCTAGTACACATCAGTAGGTCATTTATTTTGTGACACCCCGCGATTTAGCAATAAAGTAAACAAATAGATTTGTAGCGGAAAATACGAGATTTTATTAAAGATAAAACCGCGAATGTCACTATTACTATAAAAACCAAAGCTTACTTTAATAAATCGTTTATACAAATGTTACATAAATAAATGCAAGCAATCCCGATCCCTTGATAAAAACACAAATAAGATAACAACTAATGTAAACTACACGCTAAGGGTAAATCGTTGTAAGTACAACGCTCGCTAGCTCACTCGTCATACCCGATGCAACGCCAACCTACAACCTGTTCATTCATGAAACATGAATGCCACAGTCAGTGGGGAGTAACTCGAGGTTCTCCCAGCCATATCACATCAAAACGCACATAATCAAGCATAAAATCATATTTCATCAAACATACGTACTTATCATGCCGGATATATGGATATCATTACAAAATAACAATATATCAGCATTTGAATCATCAATCGTATCAGCATCATGTAACAATGACTCGGGGAAGACGCCCCTTGGCAACCATATAGATCACTAAGGGCTTGCCTCTTACCATTAGTGACCATATGATTGAGAGGGTTAGGGACTCAACAAGCAAACCAATCATATCCATACAATATTCAAGTATACCATCCAACATATGATCAAACACACTCTCACTGTAAATGACGCGCACTAGCATCTGTACTTTGCAAGACAAGATGAACTAGTCCACGGGATTAACGTTTCCCTGAACCGTATACGATAAACGTGTCGTATACTCAAGACTCTAATCCTCCCGGTAGGACGACAAAAATACGGAACTCCTAGTCTAAACCTGGTCAGACTCTCGGGATAAGCCCTCCCGATTTGAGATTCAATAAACCCTCGCATCCAAGACTCGATTCTTCCAGCCAAACCCACACGGAAGCGAGTACCCCATATTCGGCTAAACCCGCTCGAAAGAGGCGGTAAGAGTACAAGCATCATCCTCCGGCTAAACCCGCTCGGAGATGAGGTGAAGAAAAAAAACAAGTACGTACGCTACATGCAATGAAACCACCTCGCAAGGATACAACATTTGACGGCGGGGTCGATCAACGTATTGCGTTCGCCTCCCAACAACGTCGTCATATCCCCACTAATAAATGCACAAAAGCATCAAGGTTAAACCTCCATCGTTCCGACATTCAAGTCTAACGATTATATGGTGCAACCGGGAAATGAGAGTTCACTACATCCAATAAGCAAGGCTCGATTCATTATTCAAGTCATAAAGGACGCAAAAGGGAAAACATGCTAAAACCGTCACTAAAAATGTGAGAAAAGTATAATATAAATGTAACAATGATAAACAAGAGTCAATACATGTTACATAAGCATTATTATAAGTTTAAGAACCATAATCAATAAGAAACATAAAGCTCATCTCAAAACAACATGTTAGGAAACCATCTAAAATAAGGGTCAACTTTAAACGGTCAAAAGTATAGTTCTAGACATTCAAATTCAGAAATTTGAAGTGGAGGTGATAGTGTATCCTCTTAAGATTCCAACGGTAGGTTACAAGCCCAAAACAAGCAAGTAACAAAGGCGATATGATCATTTTACGAAAATGGGTAAGTATAGGAAAACTGCAGTCGTCACGACCGTGACCTGTATGTCATGCCAGTGACAGGCATGTCACGACCGTGACTTTCATGTCACGCCCGTGAAAGTTCTGTCACGCAAGGGTATTGGTTCTGCCTCATATTTCACGCCCGTGACATATAGGTCACGCCCGTGACTTGGGTCGAGACAACCCTTCTTTGTTCTAAACTCAACCATGACTTCCCAAATTCAATTCACACACAAGTTATGCCAAATCCAATTAAACTGATTCCCAATTACCAACATCAATCATTACAAAACCTCATTTAGTAAAACATAGGAGTAGAAAATCATTCCATACAATCATTAAAAAGTTATGAGGCCAACATTCAAGATATTAAACATAAGCTTAACCAATAATAAGATGGATTCAACATCATTAACATAAATTTGCACAAGTTAAGCATATGGGATGAATTCCAACAAATACTTAAGTAGTAGCCACCAATTCATGCTAGCATAACATAAAGAACTCATCTTTTCATGTGAAAATCTATCCTAACACATAAACACATAAGAAGTGACATCGAGTAACCCGTCTACGATACCTCGATTAGCATTTAATTCTTCAATTCCCAAGCTAACCATCAACCCACTCGAATCCCTTAACCCAAAATCTTCAAAACACATCTTTTTCCGACAAATCGCAAGACTAGAAGGTATGACCAAAATTCTGGAAAATCGGTCTGAAAAGAAGGTTAAAAGTTTCGATTTTAAACTGAATTGAATTGAATTTGGTTCAGATAGAGGATGGTGAGAGGATTCCGAAACATTAAATTGAATTGAATTTGGTTAAGAAACGAAGAAGTTATGTCTGTCTTAAGTTTAGAACTAGAAAAATAGGTTTTATAAAAAGTTGGAGGAAATGGATATTTTATGGTATGAAAATGAAGGGGAGGATGAGAGGAGAAGATTGATATAAAAATCGTTAAGTTTCATTGAAAGACGGAGAAATGACATCTGTCTTAAGTTTAAGAATTATGGAGTTTTAATAGTGGTTTTGAGTGTATGAGCAAGAAGATGAAAGTATTATGTTGCTGAAATTTTGAGGAGGAAGGAGGAGGGATAAGTGAGTTTATTTTGAGAAGGTGAGTAATAGAAGGCCCAAATTTCATATCGGGTCAACTCACTAGGATTTTCGCGTAGAATCCAATTATGAACTCATAGCGAGCTAAAATGCGTCGGTCTCTACCCACCTGAACTAAATTCTATTTAACATTAATTTAAAGCCACGAAATCATAAATTATCGACTTAAAAATATTTTAACAAATAAAAGTAAAAGACGAATTTATAAAATTTACGACTTTAGTAAATTACTCATTAATACAAAATCTGGGGTGTTACAATCACCCCTCCGTTTAAAAAGTTTCGTCCTCGAAACTTGAAAGCAGAAAACAAAAGTTAGAAGGACAGATTTTGTAAATTACTCATTAATACAAAATCTGGGGTGTTACAACTCGAGACTTCCTGAACAGGTTCAACAGAGAGAAAGTCTCCATTCCCCCATGCGACGTGGCGACGTCGATCGAAGCATTCCGGCAGGGGCTCCATCAAGACTCCGACCTGTACAGGGACATCACAAAATACCCTTGTGCAACCTTTGAAGACGTGTAGGCAAAGGCAATGGCGGCGATCCGACTGGAGGAGGATGAATTCAAGAGAGATCTTTACGATAATGACAGGTACAGCAGGAAAGCAAGCACTGACAGGAGGAACGATAGATCAAGGCCCTACAGTCGGAAAACCGTTCACAAAGTGGCTGGGGGTAGCGATTGAAGGAACGATACAAACATTCCCCCCAAGGTAGGTGAGTACGGGTTTTCTACGGGCCTGTCAGGATTACTAAAGGCACTCAGGGAACTAGGCGGACGCGTAAGGTGGCCTTAAAAGACAGCTGGGAAGGAGCCAAACAGGAGGGATGGAAGCAGGAAATGTGATTTCCATGATGACATTGGGCATAATACCGAAGATTGCGTAGGGTTAAGGAAGGAAGTGTGGTACCTCCATAAAGCTGGATACCTGGATCACCTGCTGCCAAAGGGAACAAGATCCGCCAAAATCAACACCACTGAAAAGGTTCTGCCTTCTCCCCCTCCTCTGTGCTCTAGAATTGTGAATGTTATCACAGGCGGTTCAGAATTGTGCGGCCTAACCTACTCCGCCGCTAAGCGGCATGCAACGGAGACAAAGGGGGATAGGCCCGAAACATCCTGCAGAATCCAGCGCTTGGACCTCCCATCCGTAACCTTTGAGGAGGCAGATGCGCACGAGGCAGAGGAGCACCATGATGCCCTCATGGTCAGCCTCTCTATTGGGAACGGCCTGGTGAGAAAGATCCTCATCGATACGGGAGCTCAGTAAATCTCATCATGCTGGAAACTTCGAGAAACATGGGCTTTGACAAAAAATATTTATTCCAGAGGACCGTCCCCCTGGAGGGTTTCAGCGGAGAAAAAAAACGTTCACTCGGAGAGATCACAATCCCTACCTTTGCAGGAGGAGTCAACAAACAGGTAATTTATCTAGTTATAGATGGTCCCGCGACTTATAATGTGATTCTTGGCAGGCCGTGGATCCACGGGATGCGAGCGGTGCTCTCAACGTACCACCAGTGCGTCAAATTTCCCACGCCGTGGGGAGTACAGGAGATAAGGGGAGACCAGAAGGAGGCACGCACGTGCTACAAGGATGCCCTCAAAACCACAACCTGCCCGCCAGCATAGCAATTACTGAGCCACCACATCCAAGGGGAATACCAAGACCCACCCCAGGTCGAACTAGACGAAGTGAACTTGGATGCGCTGCACCCGGAGAGGAAAGTACTGATTGGCGCCGACTGCACAGGTAACGTTCGACAAGACCTCCTCCGTCTGTTGCAAACTAACATAGAATGCTTTGCGTGGTCCCATGATGATATGAAAGGCATTGACCCAACGGTTATCACACATCGCTTGAACGTGGACAGCAGCTACCGCCCCATCCAGCAGAAACGGAGAAAGTTCGCCCCGAGCGTAACCAAGTGATCCATCAGGAGGTGGATAGCCTGCTGTCTGCTGGCAAGATAAGGGAAATAAAGTATGCCGAGTAGTTATCTAATGTGGTGGTAGTGCCAAAGAAGAACAATAAATGGAGAGTGTGCGTGGACTTCACGGATCTAAATAAAGTGTGTCCAAAGGACCCATTCCCGTTACCTCACATAGACGCCATGGTGGATGCCACACCGGGGCATGAAATGTCTTCCTGGATGCTTGGAGTGGGTACAACCAGATCAAGATGCACCTAGAGGACCAGGAGAAGACCGCCTTTAGAATAGAGCGAGGGCTATACTGCTATAACGTCATGCCGTTCGGCCTGAAAAACGCGGGGTCCACCTATCAGCGGTTAGTGAACAAGATGTTCAACGATCAAATAGGAAGAACCATGGAAGTCTACATAGACGACATGGTGGTAAAGTCAAAGGAGGCCACTCAGCACACATCTCACTTATAAGAAACCTTCAAAATCCTGAAGGAGTACCGCATGAAGCTAAACCCCCTAAAGTGTACGTTCGGCGTATCTGCTGGCAAGTTCCTGGGATACATGGTGACACGAAGAGGAATTGAGGCCAGCACGGAGCAAATACGGGCTGTACTTCAACTGGATTCCCCCCAGAAACCTAAAGACGTACAACGATTTACCGGCAGGGTCCCCGCCCTAAACAGATTCATCTCCAGATCCTCCGACAGATGCCGCCTCTTTTACGACATCCTAAGGAAGAGTCAACGGTTTGACTGGACAGCGAAGCATGAGAAAGCCTTCAAGGACTTGAAGAATTACCTCAGCACGCCGCCGCTACTATCCAAGCCGGAACCAGGAGAGCAGTTGTACCTGTACCTGTCAGTTACCGAAGTGGCAGTCAGCGCCGTACTCGTGCGGGATCACCAGGGGCACAGCACTCAGTGTACTATATCAGTAAGTCTCTACTGCCTACAGAAACGAGGTACGCACCCCTTGAAAAATTAGTTCTAGCTCTCGTCACAGCATCTTATAAACTACGCCCCTACTTCGAGTCGCATACAATCGTAGTGGTTACAAACCATCCCCTAAAAGTTATAATGAGGAAACCAGAACTTTCGGGGAGGATGGCAAAGTGCTCCGTATATCTGAGCGGTTTCGACCTCAAGTTCGAACCGCGTACGACAGTAAAATCACAGGCCTTGGCGGATTTCGTGTCAGACTTTAGCCCAACTCTATAGATCCAGGTGGAACAGGATATCTTAACCCTAGGGGCAGGAAAGGAGGAACAAAGGTGGACAGTGCATGTAGACGGAGCCTCCAACATAAGGGGGACATGAGTAGGTCTGGTTCTTAGATCCCCACAGGGGGACATCAATGTCCAGGCCATACGGTGTGAACTCAAAGCAACAAACAATAAGGCGGAATACGAGGCACTAATCCTGGGGCTGCAACTAGCCCTAGATCTACGCGTACAGAATATAGAGGTATGTAGCGATTCTTTACTTATTGTCAACCATATAAATGATTCGTATGCAGCAAGGGATTCCAAAATGATGGCCTATCTTAAGGTAGCTAAGGAGCGGGCGAGGCGCTTCGGAACGTTCTCCCTAAAACAAATAACCAGGGACTTAAACGTTGAGGCAGACGCCCTGACAACCCTGGGGGCGACTTTCAAACCAGGTATAATCTCCACAATACCCATAGTGCATATCTTAGAGCCGACAATTCGTAAAGAGTCGCAGGAAAGCGGCAAGCAGGAGGAAAGGGCGCTGACAGCACCCAAAGCAGAAATCCTCTGCGTGAAAAATCATACGGATGAGGATACTGACTGGCGCAAGCCCTACTATGAGTGGCTGCAGAACGACGTCCTACCAGCGGACAAAAAGGAGGTAAGAAGCTTCAAAATAAAAGCCTCTAGATTGGTATTAATTGACAACATCATGTTCAGGAAATCGTTGGCGGGACCATACCTCCGATGCCTTAACGGCGAGGAAGCACGCTCAGTCATGCATGACCTCCACAGTGGAGAATGTGGAAATCATGTAGGGGGCAGGAGCCTGTCCAACAAAGCACTACGACAGGGGTACTTCTGGCCTACGATGCGCAAAGATGCCACGCCGTACGTCAAAAGATGCGACGCGTGTCAAAGGCACGCATCAGTTAGCCACCAACCAGCGGAGCCTTTGCACCCCGTGATCTCCCCCTGGCCAGTCATGAAATGGGGAATGGACATAGTAGGAAAACTACCCAGAGCACCCGGAAACAAAGTCTTCATGCTTGCAATGACGGATTACTTCTCCAAATGGATCGAGGCGGAAGCATTACCCCAGGTAACAGAAAAACAAGTCATTTCATTCATTAAGCGCAATATAATTTGCAGGTTTGGCGTTCCCTCAGAAATCGTATGCGACAATGGGTCCCAATTCATATCAGGAAGAACAAAAGCATTCTGTGACAGGTGGAACATGTCGTTGCATAAGTCTACCCCGACAAACCCTCAATCCAATGGTCAGGCGGAATCCAGTAACAAAATAGTGATGGACAACTTGAAAAAGAGGCTGGAGGAGATAGGGGGTAAATGGGCCGACGAACTTCCACTGGTACTATGGTCCGACAGAACAACACCCAAGCTGGCAACAGGGCAGACCCCGTTCAGCCTAGTGTACGGGGTAGAGGCGGTGATACCCTCATAGGTAAGAGTCCCGACGCACAGGTACGGTTGCATCACCGAGGATAGAAACCAGGTGGAAATGGCGAGTAACCTGGACAGAGTAGACGAATTGCGAGCCAGGGCAGTTATCCGGCTGGCCGCCGACAAACAAACTGCTGCCAGAAGCTACAACAAGAACGTTAGGGTCAGGGTCCTCCAGGTAGGGGATTTGGTTCTAAGGAAGGTCTTCCAAAACACCAAAAACCACCGAGCTGGAAAATTTGCTTACAATTGGGAGGGGCCTTACCAGGTCGAGAGCATAGTAGGCAACGGGGCCTACCTGCTCATGACCATGGATGGGCAACTCATACATAAACCATGAAACATTGTTCACCTAAAAAAATACTACATCTAGGGGGACAACCCAGATCACTACAAACAGCCGGTACTGCCAGGAGGGAAGCTACCCCACAGGTTTTGAAGCAAACGCATTCTTCTTGTTTTTAAAGTCATCCCTTTTTAGTCTCGTCCCATCTTTTCCTGTCTTAAAAAAAAAGCGGTGGGGGATACATATATATTTTGTTATGTATATATTATATATTTTGTTATATGTATATTTTTGAGGGTACTCAAGAGCCCACCAGCTTAACTTCCTGGTAGTCCAAAGGAAAACGGGACGAGCAGTACCTCACCCCTGCAGGAACAACAGCGTGCACCTGGGCGATCATGAGTCACTCAGAGTATTCCACTAGGGCAACCAGACCCCAGCACCAGTAAAAGCACCACAACATAAGCGTGGCACTTAGACGCAAGGGTAAGTGTATCCCCAGAGCCACCATCTAAAGTTCTGCCGGCATACATCCGCAGTGCATTCCCCACAAGCACAATGCACTCTTAACAAAATAAAGCGCGCCACACACAGTAAGTCAACGTAAACACATTCAAATACGAAACCCCTAACCAGGAGGTATAATATCTTACAAACAGAAAAGCAAAAGAATTGTTCAAAACACGAGGCCCCACGGGCTGCCAAAGACAAAAGAACAATAATGACTACGTACTTAAGCATTAATTATTTTGTAGGACGCATTTAATCTGCCGCAGATGAGGGGAGGGAGCGTCAGGAGGCACACCAGCGTCCCCACCAGCAGGAACATCCATTCCATCAGGGGTGACATCTTCTGCAGGGACATGTCCCTCATCAGGAGCGGCCCACCCTGCAGGAACAGCCCGTTCAGCAGGAACGACTTCCTCAGCCGGAACAGACGTTTCAGCGGGAACCGTCCCTAACACCGCAGCAACATCTGGCCCCCAGGAGCACCTTGCCTCCTCCTCACCATCAGAAAGCTCCATGTCACCCAGGATGCTCAAATCAGGCTTAGAGGGAAAAGCTTCGGCGAACAAGCGTTCCTCCTCCTCCAAGTCCCATTCCAAATGCTGCCCGGCCCGGAAGTCCTTGATACGTTGAATCTTGGACTCCCAAGTAGCATAGAGTAAGGAGTCCAGAAGGAGTTTTTTCAAAGCGAGAACTTGGCCCTCCACCGCCTTGAGACCCGCAAGAAGAGAGCAATTAGCATCCTGGGTGCGAGCTAACTGATCCTGGGTTGTCTTCCTCTCTTCCACAGCAGTTGAGAGCTGGGATTGCAAAGCCGCGCTGTGTTCCTTGGAATTATTCACCTCCCTCATTAGGGCGCCGCCTCCTTCTTGAAGAAAAGGCTCATTTGTAAACTCTGAAAAAAGACGAGCGCACATCAGCACGCCACCCAGCAGGGAGAGGTTGAATGAACAAGAAAACCACACTTACCATGAAATCCGCTTCCACGGTGTTATTCAGCAACTCCGGAAGAGGTTGGGATGCAAGCAAACGGTTAGGCCCAGGAAGCGAGAGTTGTTCTAACTGGGGCCACATGGGGCTGTCAGAGCTGCTTCCGTAACCTCTGGGGAAACGGATGAGGGAAGTAGCGCTAGGAACGGGAGGTCGAGGATGCACGGAGGACAGGGGGAAGCAGGTGCAGGAACGGCAGTGGGAAACGGCCTGGGAGTGGCAGTAGTGGCCTTCTTGGGGTCCGACTGAGACCCAGAGGGAGACAGCTTCCGCTTCCTCCTCTCCATCATCGAATCCAGAGAAAATGAAGATCGGTCTACCAGAGCAATAAGAATTCAAAAGTCAGAGGGTACATCAGGAGGAACGGCAAAAATCCCACTCAGGAGAGCCGGCAGAGGGACAAGGATATACCTGATGACATGGATGGTGGTTCTTGGTTCCGTCCAGCAGTAAGGAAGGATTCTCCTTCAGATTCGGTGTCCTCCTCAGCAGCTTCCTCCTCTTCACTATCAACTTGAAGCGTATCTTCTGATGTGCCGGCTATCTTGCCTTCCAGGAGAAGCGGGTATGTCCTTTCGCGGGGAGACAGACTGAAGAGCTTGGTAATCACGATAAATCCTTGGTAGGAGTCGGCTGAACTAAGTCTGCAAGAAAAAGCAAGTAAGGCAGGTGAGTTGGAAAACAGATTAAAAGAACGGCCACAAGATGTACCTGCCACAGAACCCCATTTGTCGAACAAGTAGTTAGGACGAGGAGCAATGGAATTAATTTTCACGAAAATGAAGCGCTTGAACCACCCATCATCCCTTACTTTAGGTGGAAGGATGATTGCGGTGTTTTTTGCATCACGAGCACGGAGGGTTGCCAAGACGTGACCCAGGGACCTATAAGTGTACAGAGCCGCGAACTCCCCGAAGCCTATATTTAATTGGTGGTCCTCATCGAGGATGCACAAGGAGACCAGAACTCGCCATGCATGGGGCATAACTTGGCAAATTGCTAGTTTATTAAGGGTTAAACCTATGAATCAAGGCAGGTAGAGGAAAAGCTAAACCCAGAAGGAAAGGGTACTCGAACAGACACGCCCAACCAGGGAGACGGAAATCGGCATTTTCATCGGGCTGGGGAAGATGGATCTCAACATCTTTGCCCAAACCGAACCGTCTCCTTACCTCCGCAAGATCAGCGCAGAAATAGCATGAGTTACTCAAATATTGCACACGGAGGGTCCCAGTGGGGGTAAATATGTCAGGGTCTAATGAGGGAGACAACGGAGACGTGGGTGAAGAAGGGCGATCTACGTTTTCCATAGCAAGGGTAGAAGTAATACCTAGGGATTGCGAGAATGGCGGAGGAAATAAATGGGCGAGGAAGATGAAAGTGCCGTGGGAAGTGAAGGGTGTATTTGAAGAAGAGAGAAGAAGGAAAAGGGGAGTTATGAAGTGCCGGTTGGGAAAGTGGAGTAGGGGGGAGCAGATGAATAAAGTAGGAGTTAGGGAAATGTGAGAAAGTGGGGGTAGTTGGCAGTTTAATAAGAGGGAAGTTATTTAATAAGACAAGTCCTCTTTAAGAAAGAAATTGTCATCATTACAACAAGGGCAATGAACACAATTGCTTGGGGGTAATTGTTTGGGTAAATTTTACCAGATCTACTGGAGGGACACGTGGCAGGCCCTGGAGGATGTCAGGGGAGTGCACGGATAGCCAGCTTGGCAGGGAGAACAAAGAAGCACAAATTCTGCCTCCAGCCAGGAAGAACAAGAGTCAGAAACAGTCAAATAACAAAGCCCATAAAACTAGGGGCCGATAAAGATTCTCAGGAAGGACAGGCTGGAGAGTAACGGCAGCATTAATTGAGTAATTGCAGCAGTAACTAGGGTTTTTTGGAGGCTTATAAATATGAGGGACCTAAGGCAAGAGAGGACACACAATACTACACCGTCTCCTAGAAAAACGAGTCCCACCACTATTGAGAATTCTGTAACGCACTGTATTTACCATTCGGTTCTTGCTCCTATCATCATTAACAAGGCATAGTACAATATTTGGCGGGATTCCGACCCCCCCCCCCCCCCCCCCCCCCCCCCCCCGCGGTTTTTCCCAATTTGGGTTTCCGCGTCACCATCTTCGTGTGTCCCTTTTTTTCATTACTTTACTTTCATTATCATTCTCGTCGTACTTCTACTTGTTGTTCGTCCGTATTCTATCACGAGTCACATATAAATTAACCCCCCTTTTCAAGGCTAAATAGAGTAGATCACTTTGACCCGTCAAGCGAACGATTTAATAAGTTTAGGAAATTTTTTACCAAAACAAGGAAGAAGATGAAGGTATTATGTTGCTGAAATTTTGAGGAGGAAGGAGGAGGGATAAGTGAGTTTATTTTGAGAAGGTGAGTAATAGAATGCCCAAATTTCATATCGGATCAACTGACTTGTATTTTCGCGTAATATCCGATTATGAACTCATAACAGACTGAAATGCGACGGTTTCTACCCACCTGTACTAAATTCTATTTAACATTAATTTAAAGACACGAAATAATAAATTATCGACTTAAAAATATTTTAACCTATAAAAGTAAAAGACGAACTTATAAAATTTACGACTTTAGTAAGTTACTCATTAATACAAAATCTGGGGTGTTACATATTTAGAAAATCATTCTTATTAAAGTTGGATATCCATTCATTATTTCGTTTAAAAAAGTAAATAATTAATTAACTTTAGAAAATAAATTATTGATTCAATCAATCAAAATAATCAAAGAGATGAAGGAAATAAAAATAAACCAAGATTTGACTTAATCAGTCCATATTTATAACTAAACTTAGATTGAATTCAACCAATAATAGTAGCATGATATATGTTTCTGTTAAAGGTTTAATTTTTTTTTATTATATGTAATGAAAAATCGAACTTGTTTCCTAATATGAGAATATAGACAAAATTTTCCTTTAATGACGATACTGGGTAAAATGGCCCATATATCGTATTTTGAATATATAACGCAACTACTAATACGTTAGAGTGATGTTTATTTACAAAAACAATTACTACATTTGATTCGGTTATGTTAAACCGCGTTCATCAAAAGTTTCGATTATGACAGTAATATTACATTCAAATAATTAAATCATTGGTGCACGTATCTTTTTGTGTGTGCTTAAATTGGTAAACAAACAAAAGTTTTTTATAAAACGATTTGACAAGAAGAATCAATATGTAATGATGATTGTAAGCTATGATAAGTAAGAAGTTTTTCTAAACGTTCAAAATATCAAAAGGATTAATGAAATGAAAAGGAAAGGAGATAGTTTGCTTAGTAGCTTTACGGTTTGATTCTGATAATGATTCAATGCAAACAAATAAACGTAATAATATTATTATAGTAACTTAGCTATACCATCTGACATTGTGAATCTCGAAATTACACCAATGTTCTATAAAATTAGAAATGCTGAATATAATGCCTGAAACGATTTAAATATTTCGGCTACTGTAATATTTGAAAATAAAATAACGCAAATGTTATTTTATGATCATTAAAATATTAAATATGTTTGAGATGGTCAATTATATTTGGATACTTCCCATACACCCACAATGTATTCAGTAAGCTAGATTTAACTAACTAGTTCCTTTATAATGAGAGGAGCGAGAATAAGTGTTTAATCACTCTCTTTGACAACTAAAACCAATTGTGGGTGTAGGTGAAGTAATTGTAACCTGGATAAAGGTATTAAACAATAATCAAGCAATCGTGGACGTAAATCTCAAATTGTTAGATCGAACCACTTTGAAATTACGTTGCGTCAATTCTCATTGATGTTTAGTTTTTCCTTTGTTTATTTTTATTATGTGGAGTAATATAGAAACTTCAATTTTTTTTCATAATTATACAATGTCATTATTAAACATCATTAAATAGTTTTGACAAACACTAAAAATGCAACATGCTTAATTCACTCTCCCCTTTCTTAAATATATTTATCAGATCCGTAAACACTTTAGTTAGTTACAGATTCTCATGCTCATGATTAACTAACAAAAAAGTCCATTTCATGTTTTTATTGTTTGTCATTTTAACTTTTATTTTTCTATGCAATTAAACATCTTAAGTGTCCTATCACTACTAAAAAAAGGAACCTTCGCGATGGAATCGTTGCGGCAGACAAAAATTTCGTATAAAATTATCACCTTGCGACGGAAACCAAAATGTCACTTTGCGAAAGACTATCAGTACCAGACTAGCATGCATATTTCCTATAACACGCATAAAATTTTAGAAGGCGCGAAAGGTTGCGACGGAAGTTTTGACTGCGATGGACACTCTGTCGCAAACTTTGACAATGTAATTGAGTCAAATCCTTTATGTTCCATTGCAAAATCGTGTGCGACAGAATTATTCTCGTTAATATTGACCCTAGTGACAAATATTCCGTCGTATATCTTGAATTTCACTTTCACTTTAAGGCTCCTTAACTCCGATTGTAAACGTGTTTGCGACGGAAATTTCATCGCAAATTTTGATTTTTGTGATGAATTAGAATGGATTGTGCGTCGCATGCCTCCTAATAATGAAACACAGCGCGAATCTTCCCCCTCATTTCCTTACTCTAATTCTAAATCCCTAAATTACCAATTTTAACCCACCCCAAACTCTATCTCGGACGACCACAACTCATCTCACCACCATCTCGCCGGACCAACCTCACCACCGCCACCCTTATCTTTTTTCTATTTTTCCCTATTCTTATTTCCCTTTTCCTTACCCCTATGAGTTCCACTAACCAGACAGCGCTGCTTGGTAGCGCTAGAAAGAGGTTTCTTAGAAAATAAAGTGTGCCTCTCTTGAAAGACTGAATGGCAGCATCGTTAGTTCGTTACTCTACCTTGTGTAGGAATGCTACACACTGTGCCGCAAAATGGGGCCACTTTCTTTCCCCCAAAAATGTCTTTCAACGTGCGAGGAATCAATCGGTAAATTTTTCTATTTCTTTTGAATAGGGAAAGTAGTCAAAAAAGCATTTTCCTTTCCTCTCTTTCTTTCTCCTTCTCGCTCCTACCACCTTGTTGACTCTAACGACCACCACCAACCCTTATCCTCTTTCTTTCAATTTCTACATCTTTTTGTCTTCCCTTTTACCTTTCCTCTTCTTCTCTTTCTTTCTCCCTCTACTTGACACATGTGCCGCAACTTCTGCAGTCACTTCTGCCCCCACTGACCGCACCACCTGTTGTCGTTGTCTCTTATATAATTCTACCTCGCCTCATCTACCACCAAGATATACGGTTTTTTAAACTTTGTTTTAAATTATACCACTTTAATTTTTAAATAAGTTATTGTATGGGTTAGGTTGTTTACTTTAGCTTTAGGATAATAGTATTGTTTATGATATAGCGTAATTTATTTTAATTAAAATTAAATTAAAAGACAAATTAAGATATTTAAACCCATTTTAGAATGCTTAGTATTTTGAGTTTGGATAATCGTATTGTTTTATGATATATTGTGACAACCCTCGCGAATGCGGAAATAATAAACAAACAAGCATGTGAATTATATTGCGGAAATAGGTAGTTTTTAAAAACTTTTATACATGCAAGTTAAATAAAACGAGGAGTGTCAAAATATTACAACGAAGTGCGGAAAATAACAAAGAGACGGAGTCTCTCAAAATGTTAACAAAGAACAAGTGTTTAGCAAATAAGCTAAAATCGTCTAGAGGTTAATCTTCCAGAGACAACGCCCGCTAGCTCACACCCGAACCCCAAAATATCATATCCAAAAAGTCAATCCATGCAAGCAACCTGTTCATTCATGAAAAACATGAACGCCACAGTCAGTGGGGAGTAACTCCGGGTTCTCCCAGCCATATCACCTTTAACGTACATATAAGGAAATACGAAAGTAAAGCATGCATAAATATATATACATGTGAGTTGCGATAAGAATAGATAGGCAATTCTATAGAAAATGATAAGAACATAAGAGGCACAAATCCGAATTCATCATGATATTCAAAGACTCGGGATAGACACTCTTAGGCAATCGAATACGCTCACTAGGGCTTACATCTCACCGTTAGCGGTATAAGACTGATAAGATTGAGACTCAACAGACAAACCAGTCAAGTCATGCGATGATTACACAAAATCCAACATATTATCATCCATTCACGAACCAAGACCTTGACGGTGTCAAGTCATGCAATGACCATGAATACAATCATGAAATCACGCATTCAAAGACAACGACACAAAGACGACTCTCTCACGGTAAATGAAACGCACTAGCATCGTGTACATGGCAAGTATGATTAAAAGGCATCCACGGGATAAAGCATTTCCCGGAACTCATACACGATAAAGCATTTCGCGTATGTAGACTAATTTCCTCCTGGTAGGACGACGATAATAATACGTTCCTAGTCTAAATCTGGCCAGACTCTCGGAATAAAGCATGTTCCGATTCGACCTGCGATAAAGCATTTCGCATCCAAGACTCGGGCTTACAATATATATGCCGAGTACCCCAAATTCGGTAGATCAATTCACGAAAGAGGCGGAAAAGAGCTCAAGCCTCATAACAAGCGGTACGCTACATGCAAATAACACCACCTCGCAAGTACACAACATTTGACGGCCGGGTCGACAACGCATAGCGTTCAACTCCCAACAACGTCGTCGTATGCCCACTACACATGCAATTAAGCAGTAGGATACCTCTCCGTTCCGACATTCCAGCCTTACGAACGGGAAGGTAGCCAAGGGAATGAGAGTACAAAGCACAAGACAAAATAGTGCTCAAACCGTATCATTTGTAAAAACCGACTCAAAGTGGGAACATACCAAAAACCGTCACAAAACATGAGAATAGGGAATCATATAAGTTTAAATATGATAAACATGAGTCAACACATGATACATAAGCATTAGAACAAGTTTATGAAGCATAATGAATAAAAACATAGTTCACCTCTCCAAAACAATGTTGTTTGGAAACCAACGAAAACAAGGGTCCACTTCAAACGGTCATAACTACAGTTCTAGACATGGGAATGCAGAAATTTTAAGTCGAGGTGATAGCTTATCCTCTTACGGTTCCAACGAGTGGTCACAAGCCCAAAACAAGTAAGTAACGAAGGAGATATGATCATTCTACCAAAAAGGGTCAGTGCAGTGAAACTGCGCAAGTCACGACCGTGACTTGTATTTCACGACCGTGAAATGGGGTTTCACGACCGTGACTTACATCTCCCGACCGTGAGATGTGTTACCAAGTCACCCGTGAACTTTCAAGATAAATTCAATCCTTTTATTTTCAATTCTCATAATCTACTTCTATTAACTATCAACAATCAATATTTATCATCAACAATCATCAACTAACAACCATCATCATCAATATCATAATTCCTAGGCTTTCTAAATGTATTCTAAATACGAACTCTAACATGGAAATCATGTAAAACACGTAAATGATACCGAGTAACCCTTCACCGTTACCTTTTCGCGTCTTTAAACGGTTTCTATATCTTCCTAGTCTCCACCTACATACCATTAGATAATAAAAGATGAATATCTTTCACCTTGAGAAAGACGGATAATTTAAAAAGCGAGAAAGACGGTAATTTTATTACCAATACGGATAAAGGAAGATAAGAGGGGAAGAATAAGACGAACTTACGTGAATTTGAGCAAGAAATGAAGGCGTAGGATCGATATTAAGACTTGAGCAAATATGGAGGCTAGTTTTGGTGGTTTGTATGAGGAAGAAGAAGGAGATTGAGTTGTGAGGGAGTTAGGTTATGAGGGAGTATATATAGGGGGAGTAAGTGGAAAAGTCAACGAAAGTCAAAGACGGTTCCAAAGTCAAGAAAATTCAAAGACGACTTAAAATTCAAGAAAAGTCAAAGACGACTTAAAATTTCAAGAAAAGTCAAAGACGACTTAAAATTCAAGAAAAGTCAAACGCGACTCAAAAGTCAAGAAAAGTCAAACTCGACTCAAAAGTCAAGAAAAGTCAAACTCGACTCAAAAGTCAAGAAAAGTCAAACTCCCCTTCAAACGGGATTTTCATGGAATCTCACAGAAATTCCAAATACGAACTCTGAAATTCTAAATTCGACTCGGAACATAAAATTCTAATTTAAAACTTAAATTTGCTGAAAAGATTTCGTAAAATATTTCTACTAGAAAAATAGGGTACATTTCCGGGTGTTACAATCACCCCTCCTTTTAAAAAGTTTCGTCCTCGAAACTTGAGAGTAGAAAACAAAAGTATCAAAGATAAGAATCGGTTTACAAAATTAATACGAAAACTTTTATAAGGGAGAAATATTTATGAAACGAAGTTCATCTAGCAAACGGTTTAAAGAAAATTTTTTATAAGTGTGAAACTTTACTTACGGATCTCAAGAATGCTCGTCGCGAACGAGAACTCTAATTATCCAAAAAGCAAAGTCGAAATAGTGAAATCGAAATTCAAAACAACGTTAGTAAGTGCAGGACTAGTTATCAGACGCGTCTCCAATAACAAGTGCAAACATCCAACCAACCCAAAATCCAAATATAAAAGCAAAAGAAATCCATTTTCTCCAAAAAGAGGGTACACAAACCATTTTTAGACTTCTTTGAAACGTTAAATTAGAAATATAATATGGAAATTTGAAAGTTTTATCAAAGATAAAATCAAATAACAAGACATTACACGTACATAGAGCGACTCGAACTTAAAGTTCACAAATCACGATAACAAAATATATACAAAACATGCAAAAACGAAACAAATCGAACTCTTAGGGATATGAAGAACCACGATGAAGTCGGCAGGAAGTTCTACAAGAATTCGACATCACTTACTCTACTAATAAACCAAATCCTCAAGAGAATACAGTTTACCCAATTTACAACTCATCATTTTCAATCATCAGAATTCTACAAAAATATTCCATAATCACAAAACTTCGAGTAACAAATCCCAATTATTCGAATCCCAAATTATAGCCACATCATTCTAAGGGCTTATCCAATTAACATCACAAACATCGTTAATAAGCTAGTCCTCAAAAGAATGTAACTCATCTCGGTCATACCTTAACCGCTTTCAATCATTAGATTCTACAAAATCCTTAACAATCATCAGGTCAAACTACGAACCCGAATATCTAGTATCCAACTAGCATTAACTAAGGTCTATCGACAAGGGAAAATCCACAATTAAATAATCCACATGAAAGATTCCTAAATGTATTCGAACATCCCTAGTCCAGTCAATTATTACACTCGAATCCACAAGCATAAATAATTATATCTAGAAAAGCATAATTACCACCAATCATAAGATGAATAGGCTCACCATTCCAATTCTATAATCCATAACAACCGAGCATTCATTATCCATAGCTTGCAACGAACATTTCTCAATTTCAAACTATGATTCCTTAAGAATAAAAGAGAATTACTAATCCCAAACCGCAAATGACCAATCACTTGGAAATCAAACAACCATTCAAATCATCTATTTCATCTAAAACTCAAAATGAATCGATTTTCATTGATGACAAAACTCCTCAAACTTAAGGCGATAGCAAAGCAAATCATCTCAATAACAAAGGTCTCTTACAAGGGACCATCGTACTACGATCATCAAAGTAAGGTACACCTAGATTTAACAAATCGATTACAACCCAATTCATCCACCCTTTCATATAACACGGATTCCCAATTACAGAATTGCAACTCAAGCATAGTAACATTCTCTCAACTCTATAATTTGACACATTACCAAAGGTTTCAAAAACCGAAGAACCAATAAGGGATTCTTCATACTAATCTCTTTTCAACTCCTACGGCCACAAGGTAGAACACCGAACAAAACGTCATCATCAATATCATATAGCCCACGAGTTCATTATTAACAAAGTACAACCTCAAGTCAAACATCATCATTAACGTCCCAAGGTATTTCCATCATAGATTACATCATCGAATCTCGCTCATATCTATAATCCTCAAGTAATATGGTTCAACTTACAACGAAACCTTACTACTTCAACAAGTCTCCGATTCCATAAGGTAAGATCATACCTTTAAATCCAAGAACTATAGCCAAATGCTTTTCCACCAAGCCTACACTTACAAACACACCATAGGAAACCACAAGACGTCACTTAGTCTCAAAAGCATTTTGCACCTCAAGGTATCATCCAAATATTCTCACTTAGAACAACTAGCTCCAATTTAGATATGATCCTCAAGACACTCTAATATTACTAAACTCCTAAGCTCAAAAGATTAAATCACTAATGGTTTAAGAAGTCCTATCCAACTCATTCAACCTTACACCATCAAATACCATGAACTATCTACACATTAGTCATGGCAAGCATCAAGCATTAAAATCATCAAGCTTATCTTACTACCCTTCCTTAGAGATACAACCAATCATCAACATAGGGTGAATTAAGTTCTACACCATTTTCCTCAAATCACAAAATCATTCTAACAAACATTAATACTCCACAAGGTCTAAAATTCTTCCAACCAAGTACAATATGCCACAAACAAAAGGGGTAAGGTGCACACAAAAGGTCACATAAGGAAGTTGATGGTACAAATTGATAAAGAGGAGGAAAGTAACAAGAGTAATTTCCAAGGGGAAAAGAAGTTAGATGATGAAGAAGCATTTAGATAGAAGGAAGAGAGCATAAAACAATAAGGACGAGAGAATTCAAAGATGAGGAAGAAATACAATTCACTTAGGCTAGTAAATCTTCAAATCTCCGGTAGAGTATACTTCTTCTAGGTAACACAATGATCCACCTTAAGACGGTAGATACAAACAAACATAACATCACTCAACACAATCAACAAACAAGTTAGAACCTAACAAACATCAAGTACACCAAAGACTACCACCTTAGGTCCTTAAGTCTACCCATCTCTCATTTATTATTTCAAGGGCAAGTAGTTTAAGTTTAGGGTTCACGTGTGTGCGTCGGGAGCGATAAAGCTCTGATACCAACTGTGCCAACCCTCGCGAATGCGGAAATAATAAACAAACAAGCATGTGAATTATATTGCGGAAATAGGTAGTTTTTAAAAACTTTTATACATGCAAGTTAAATAAAACGAGGAGTGTCAAAATATTACAACTAAGTGCGGAAAATAACAAAGAGA